>CAJNDT010000170.1:0-132500 GCA_905221615.1 Symbiodinium sp. CCMP2592
ACCTCCATAAAGCAAGCCCTGAAGCCCCAAACCCTGAAGCCCTGAACCTAAGCCCCAACCAAAGAACAAAAGCCTAAACCCTCAAAGCCCTTTAAACATCCTCCCAAACACCAAAACCCCGAAGCCCTAAACCTCCCTAAGCTCGAAACACTAAACTCTGCTCAACTCGGCGCAAGGCCCTGGGCCAAATCAAGGTCGAGCTCCTTCCCGGTCGCCGGCTGCAGACGACGCCGGGCTGCAGCGCTGCCGGGGTTGTTGAGGGTTTAGGGTTTAGGGTTTCGGATGTGTAAATATGGTTGATAGCTATAGCTCCCGCGTGGCGCATACGGGTTTATAAGCAGTTGGGATTGTTGTCTTCTTGAAGTTGGCTGCACTGCGGTGCTATGGAGAGAACGGAGGCCAAGCATGAAGTTGTACGAGACACACATTGCAAGAAGGATGGAGGATGGAATTTGCGCACAGGCCCTGCAAGTTGCTCGTCAGACCCGGCTTCTCACTCCCTTCCAGCCTCACGTCCTTTTAGAAAACAGGCCTCCGGACCCTGCAACCCTAAGGCATCGGCCAGAAGTCTGATACTTCCTGAATATCGAAGCTTCCGGCTGGTCTGCCGGCAAAAGGCCTGTTAGCAGCCTCGCCTCCGCTCACTTGCATCCGCTCTCTGTCTAAGGAGCATCCGCATCGAAGATGAGGACCCGATTCTTCCGGTCTTTGGGCTTCCTTTTTTGGGGGGGTTCAGGATTCTTGCTTCATAGCTGGCGAGCAACACCGGAGTCTCAATCGAATCCAAAGGCTAAGTATTCTCATCGCCTGCGGAAAGTCCCAACGCTTCCTGGCGACTTCCTGGGCGTCGCTTTGCAGGGGTTCTCGCCTTAGGTTTGTTACTTCACTGATAATGTTACCCACTGTACAACCCAAAGTGTGCACTTTTTGGGGCTTATGAACTCAGCAGTTAAGTTATGGCTCAAAACGGCCTTGGATTTTAGGAAGTTTAGGCTTCCACGCGGAGGATCGTCCCCGGACTTTGAGGAATCTTGGTCCTCGGTGGGATCTGCGGTATCGAAACCGATCATAGTTTATGGCTGCCACCGGATGATTTGGGGAAGAAGCCGATGAAGCGATGGAATGCTTTCGAGGTGCAGAGTAGACACCTGCTTCTGCTGAATGCAGACAGACAGCCTTGCAAGAAATTTCTGCACGTGTGTGTTATCTTTCTTGTGTGAGAGGCTATTGTGGTGCAGCTTGCTCATCTTTCCTTGGGGCCACATTCGCCCAATCTTTCCCTTGACCTCTTTCTCACCTACATGTGGGTGGTTGTCAAAATTATGGCACCTTTTTGGGTACCCTAAACATAAGGTGCCGTATTATATTAGGGACCCGAAAAGCGACCATAGTTTTTGACAAACCCCCATAGGTGGCAAAATGAAAGTCCTGCAAAGGTAAACTGAAACGCACACTTCGCAACCCGCGAGTCGATGAGCCACCTTCAGCGGGTGAGTTCGTGAGCGGATCGAAGCTGAAACCGTGAAGAGCTTCAAGTTGGCAGTACACCGTAAACCATGCGTTCTAAGTTGCCGACACTGAATTGCCCCTAAGCCTAAGCCCCAAACCCCAGGCGGCCTGAAGCCTGAAATCCTAACACCTGGCTTTCCAGAAATAAAAACCATCCCCGTGAACTGCTGAGAGGCAAAGCCGGGATTCCGGGCCTCATCTGCAAAGCCCTACATAGGGCCTAGGCTTTGATCTTCGTTTTTTCTCCCTCGGCCTTTGGGGCGAGTCTTCTTGGGTTAAGGGTGATGGGAGTCTTCTTGACTTGCGTTGTTCTCGTGCTTTTTGGTACAAGTACCGGTGGAGCATGACATACTTTCTAACTAGGGGATTAGGGGTCAGAGTAGGCACTAATTCACCTCCATCATCGTCTGTGAATACGTATAACTTATGCTACGATGTACCCCAAAACCTTATTCTACAACTTACGGCGATGAAGGCTCCTGCATTCCTAAGCCTCCGCCGCAGGATGACGACTGGCAGTCTCCCACGCCTGGGGCCCACGGGAGCAGGGTTTAGGGTTTAGGGTTTTCCCTAAACCCTCCCAAACCCGTCTAAACCCTCCTTAATTCTCCTAAACCCTCCTAGCCCCTCCTAGCCCTCCTAACCTCTCCTAAACCATAAACCGAGGCCCTTCCGGCGCCGCGCGACTGAGGAGATCGCGGCCTCTGCCGCGGCGGCGGAGAACGCAGCCGCAGGCGCCGTTGAACTGCATTCCCAGCAGTACCGCTTGGAGGATCATGGGATTCAGTAAGGTTCCTTAAACGGCGCCTTACAGGGATCTAGAGGGTTCCCTAGAGGGATCTACAGGGTTTAGAGCTCAGGGATTTTTAGGGTCTACTTGGGAGGGTCATGGGACTTAGTAAGTATGGCTTATATGTACCTTAATTGGGGTTATAAGTATAGTTGCCTGAAGAAAACCGGAATTACTAGCTTCAAGCACTATTGCGGCAAGAGCTGATTCAGGAAGGCTGGACGGCTAGACTGTTTTGTTATGATGTCGCACCGTTTTCGGAACATGTCGAACCCCACTACCCACACCACCATGACAGCAGCAGCCAAAGCCACCCAATCTCTGCTTTCACCTTTGCGCCAGGTGGTGCATTTGTTTTTGGCGGCGGCCGCTGATGCCCTGACAGCTGTAGAGGTATCTGTAGATTATTGCAGCTCTTCTCACTATCACGCTTCGGACTGGTACACCATGATTGTGAACTTCGTTGGGAATACTTTAGAAGCTGCCCCAACCCTGTAATAGTGACTATAAGGATTATATTGGGGCCCTACTATATTCCTAGTATACCACTATTACAGGGTGGGGGCCCCTTCTAAGGAATACTGTTCCTATTGTTTGTTTTCACTCTTTTTCCGGGGACAAGAAGCTGGGAGATGTGATGTGCAAGGTTTTGGCGGTCCCAAAGTGTTGACACCATGAGGCAATGCTTAGAGCAACATTCTGAATCGTACATTCCCGCGAAGGCATTACTATAGAAGCCTAGATAAATACCAACATCATACTTAGGGTTTCTGATTATAAATATACTACAATAATATACCCCCCAGAATCCGATTCTAATTATTAAGGCCCCTACATTGTACTGGTTTGAAAGACAATGCGACCTGCGCCTGGTTGTTCGAAAGTTTTCCCGGCTGGGGGAACCCAGCCGTTGACGGAGGCGCTGCGAGGGAAAAGAGGCTTGGCACCTGCTGGGATTCGGGCTTTCGGCTAAGTCCAGGGTTACTCCAGGACCCCCCGAATACCCTTTTAAAGGGCCCTACTATTTCTCAGGAAGGGGCATTTAGGGGTTAAAATAAAGGGTAGTTTCGGGGGTCTAGGCCGAGCCTTACCATTTTGGGCATTTGGGTTTATGGTCCAGGCTCTCAAGGCCTCAAACCCTAGACTCGGAACCCTGAACCCTAAACCCTGAACCCTAAACCTTGAACCTTAAGCCATAAACCTGGGACGAGGAGCTGAAGAGTTGGTATTTCGCCGTGCCCTCGGACCCCGAGGAGGCACGTGGGGCGTGGGGTTTTCAGGGTCCTTGGACGCTTTTTCCACGGGTTCCTTAAAGGATTCATCAACGGCTCCCGCACGCGTCCCTTAAGTCCTTTTTTTTTCCCGAGGGGGGTTTAAGGTTCTATCCATGTTACGGGTCTAGAGTCTAGAGTTTAGGGTTTAGGGGGTTTGGTGTTTACGAAGCAGGGCCGAACGCGACAGAGCGCTGGATCATCGTCCAAATCACGGCTTGAAGCAGCTTCTTAACGCCTGGGTACGACCTACATCCACCACAAGATGTTTCCAATTCATCCAGAGTGAACACCTAGGTCTTCAACACCTTCCGCCAGAATGTTAGAAGCACTACAAAGCCCTATCTAAAGCCTCATAAGATCCTATCACACGACTTCCCATCGCTCCGTATGTCGCAGATACATAGGCCTGCCGTCAGCAGCCCCCCCTACATCCGAAATCCTTCCGAAACCTTGAAACCGCTAAGCATGAACCCTAAAGACATCAAGCCCCACCCTAGCTGCAATGTACTGTCTGGTGCTTAGTAACGAATGGAAGAACGGATCCTTATAGTGGTCTTTTTTATCCCCCCCATTCCCTACTAAGAACCAGACAGGGGCTATAGATACCCTAAGACCCCTTATAGAACCCGTATAGGACCCTTTAAAGAAACCCTTAAAGGAACCCTATTCCCTAAAAAGGACCAGACAGTGTCAAGCCCTCTAGCGAGGGTATTTTCCAGTTCCCTGGCGCGGCGAGGCACGTGCCGCTGCGCGGCTGGCGCCCCCGACGCGGCCGCCGGTTGCGCTGCTGGAGGCAGCGTTATATGGAGCCGTGAGGATTTCGGGAATGGGGTGTTGGGGTTTAAAGGCTACAGACTTACTTGAAGGATCATGGGACTTAGTCAGTAAGGTTATAAGGAGGTTATAATTAGGATAACCCCACTTAGGGGACTTATAACCCCAATTATGACCTACTTACTAAGTCCCATGATCCTCTTTTTTCTAGACTCTTGAAAAATATGGATGGCAGCTCAGGACACTTCCGGCTACAGTTTCCAGAGAACCCTAGGCGCTCAATCTGCAGTCTGCGCTTTCAAGCATCTTCAAGAATCCGAAGACAGTTCATGAATTCTTTCTGCAAGTTTGGTCCCGCTACACAGGCAGCAGCAGAGTTTGCGTAAACGCCTGTAAATTTTAGAGCGGCGCCAGAAGAACTCGTCGATGAAAGAAGCCCCGGGGTCCATCCTGGAACCGTTTTGCAGTACTTAGAGGATCATGGGAGGTAGGTTATAACTCGGGTTAGAAGTCCCCTAAGCGGGGTTATCCTAATTATAGCCTACTTATAACCTTACTGACTAAGTTCCATGATCCTTCGAGCAGGGAGCTGCTGTGGAAGCCTTCATAATGGCGACATTTGTCCCAAAATCTCGAATGAGCCTAAGCTCCACTGCTTCCAGTGGTAGCGATGATGGTGGTGATGATGATCATGATGATGGCAAGGATGGTGGCAGTGTCACTGGTACATCCAGGCAACCCTAAACCCCAAACCCATGACACAGCCAGAGTACAGTGGCCTAAATATTTAGCAATACTGCTCTGGGGGAAAATAGTATAATATGCCCGCGAGACCCTGTTCTAATTATGAAGGGGGGACGCAATAATTGCAATAGGGTTTGAGGGTCTACTATACTATAATCACGAGAAGGAGCCCCCCAAAACCTAGTCTAATTGTCAAGGTCCCTATACTATATCCTTATAATAGCCCTTCTAGCAGCCCTTATAATACCCCTTTAAAGGCACCCGATTCTGAACCTGTTCTAATTATTCAGGCCCCTACCGTACTGCGCACTACGCCCTGGGATCCTCAGCTGTGCAAAGGATCATGGGACTGAGAAAATGCGGTTATTATTAAGGTAACTATAATACTTATAACCCCAATTAAGGTATGCGAACGGACTGCGATGCCTTGTCAAGTTCTAAGGTGTCACTATAAGAGCTGTGAGCAAGACCGTGTAAAGTGCAAGAGAAGGGGGCACGCTACGCGTCCCTCGACTCTAGGGGGCATGCTACGCATCCCTCATCTTTACCTTTCTATGTGACCGCCAACGCAACGTTTGGCTCAAGTCAATGCCCATAGCTAAGTGCTATATGTGTCTTCTATCCTGAGCAATCAGAGCTATCCCGTTGCACAGACGAACCGCCGCCGGCAGTGAGTGCAAAAGGAACGGCCGCCGGTTCTGCCTGCATAGGATCGCACGTGTGGAAGTAAGAGGGAGAGACAGGGTCCAGTCTGTGGAGAGTGCTAGCCAGCCACACCTACATTCATTACAGCTCTGGTGGGGAGAGCAGCAACCAAGTCGAGATCAATCCCCCACGCAGGTTATCAGCCGTACGCGGCTCTGCCTTTCTACAGCAACGACTACTTGATCTACTACGACCACAATGAACTCAGGATCAAGCCAAGATACGACAATGACTTTCGGTGCCGATGTGGCAGCGCCAGCCGTTGGTGAGTCAACAGCTGACGACACAGTGGTGCAATCCGTTGATAGCTCCACGGAAGATGACAAAGGTCAATCTTCTGCGCTTGCCATTGCAAAGGCAGTTCCCAAGGGGAAAGCAAAGAGTCTACCAAGAGCATCTACGCCTTCGCGTCCGACATCCACAGGTTCGAGGACGGGCAAGGCTTCAGAACGACGGGCCGAAGCGTCTGGTTTTCAGGCACCTCGGACTACGTCCAGGGCCAAGGACAAAGGAGTCAAGACCTTGGAAAAGAAGTCAAGACCATCATCTTCGAGAAGCTCTTCAGCACGATCGAGGACTTCGGCTACTCGTGGGCGTGACAAGTCCATGACTTGGAATCGGATGGTTACCAATCAACCACGCGATGCTGACGATCTGGACATGACTCTGGATACGATTCCTGCGCGTGGTGATGCGTCATCCGTGGCCACGCCTGCAATAGCTGATGGTCCGAATGCCTACCAGGAACTGACGATTTCGCAACAGTTCGAAGCATCGAACCTTGCACAGCAGATGTACTATCGCAGTCAGGTGCAAGAATACGAAGGAATCGTCCAGACCCTGATGGACAAGATCAAGGAGATGCAACAAGAAGATGAAGGATCTGGAATTCGCATTGAAGAATTGGAACGACAACGTGACCATGCATGCTTAGCCATGAGGCACATCAACAATGTCAATCAGGAGATGAAGCGAGACTATGAAACAGCTTTGTTTCGCATGGATGAGCAGAACTCTGCTCAACAACGTCAAGCACATGCCGTTGCCGAGGAGTTAGCTCAACAGCTACACGTGTTCCGCACGGAGGCAGCCACCAACTTTGTGCAGTTGGAGGCAAGAGCGCAAGGCGATGGTGAGCTTATGGCACGTGAGTATGAGCGTCTGACTCATGAACTTCATGAACACGCCAGAGAGAACTTGGTCCTCCGGTCAAACACAGCAAGTTCGGAACAAGCCTTACAAGCAATGCAGGAACGATTCCACTTGGTCAAGAACCAGGAGTTGCGGGCTGTGAACGAGATCCAGGGGCTAGCTGGAAACAGCGCAGCCATTGAGCAAGAACGATTTCGGCTTCGCGAACGTCTTGGTGAAGAGGAAGAGTACCGCAAAATGGCTGTGAAGAGGATGCAAGAAGCAGAGGATCGACTTCATCATAATGAAGATCATGCAAGGCGATCATTGCCTACCTTGCACGACGAGCTGAGTGAACTCAGGAAAACGCTCAAAGCACAAGAAGATCTTCAAGCAAGGACACGCAGCGAATTGGAGGCAGCGCGAAACTCCAACCAAGGAGGAGCGACGCGACCTTCGAGCATGCCCATGTCTTCAAGGACTACTGAGTCTGGCTGGGAGCACGTAGGAAAGGAAGTAATGCCTGCATTTTCCGTAGGAGATGAGGTACGATCCCCTGAAATACGGTCCCCAAGTCAAGTTAGTCCAGTCGCCAAAGAGAAGTTCGCATTCTCGGAATCGGACAAGGACAAGAACCTTGTGATGGATGGAATTCCATTCACCGGTGGAAACTTCTTCACTGGCCGCAGTTCAATGCCAATCGTGGCGGATGCAATGCCCGAGCACTACGTGCCAGGTATTAGCAGCCCAGCACTTGCGCGTTCCACGCCTAGTGCAGCCACTTTGTTCGGCATACCAAGCGGATTTCATGGGAAAAGTGATGCGGCAGCCGTGCGTGATCGACAGCTACGCGAACTCTTGGGGGATCGCGGGATGTTGGGATCGAAGTCCACAGCATCGGCCAGCTCCTCAAGACCTGTTGGCATCGACGGTGTTACCGCATCTACGAAGGGCAACGACCTCGTTGGTCCCCCTGTCGCCTATGACGATTCTATCCATGAGGCAAGGAGGCGTCAGATCGAGAAAGAGATCGCGGAACAGTACGAAGAGAAGATTGCTGATCTGCGAAGTGAGGTCCTCAAGGCTCAGAAAGCCGAACAACGTCTCAGAGCTGATCGTGATGAGTGGAGATTATTCGCTGAAACGATTCAGGAAAACCATGGAGACGATGACGGTGATGAAGCTGGCGACGAGAACGGAGAGGACGAGCATGATGAAGGAACCGGCACGGGGTATGATCCTCCAGATCCGCCTGATGATGATGATGACAAGAAGAAAGGCGGAGGGGGCAAACCTGAATCGGATCCTGGCTCGCATGCGCGTGATCCTGATGGAGACGCGGATCCTGAAGTCACAGAGGTGAGAATTTCCAGGAGGGAAGCCGACAAAGTGACCGTTCCTCCATGGCCTACTCTCACTCACCTCAACAACTGGCGATCCGTGTGCACGGCCAATGTCTTAGGGGCATCAGCCGACCCACATCATGAGGACTGGATGTTATGGCTGGCACCAGCGTTCAACCCATTCCCTGATGTCGAAGCATTGAATGATTCAGGACACAAGAAGTTCAAGAGCATAGACGTCAAATTGGGGATCGCCATGGTCGCAATGCTACGTGCCGGTGGTGACAAATCAGCTGACCTGTACCTCGAGGTGAACCGGAAGGCCAACGATTACATCAGCAGGCCTGACGTGAAGATCATCAAAGGACGACAAGTCATCGCGATGATGTACGAAAGTTTTCGAACGCATGATCGTCTTGACATGATCATCACTCTTGAGTATTTGGTGAAGCTCCAGTACCAAGGCGACAACAAGCTTCATACGTTCAAGCAGACGTGGTTGGAAGTTCTGGGACGGATGAGACCAGAGGACATTCCATCCAAAACAGCTCTCCGTGATTGCTTGTACAGCAAGATCAAGGACTCGCCCGCAATGAAGATGGAGTTGGGCATGCATTACGAACACTTGCCCTACAATCATGAAGACCGATCGTACGACAACCTGATGAAGATCATTGATCGTACCATCATGCGGAGACGAGAACAGTCAAATCTCACTCAGACCCAAATTGGCTTGCGCCAGATGCTTGAGGGCAAGGATTTGCTTGCTGCACCGGCCAAGGTACCCGAGAAACCTACGCCTAACGCAGCTCCATCCGCAAAGGTCAAGGCTTCGCCGACCAAGCCGGATAAAGCAACACCTGTACTACCTCAAAGCAAAGCGAAGAGTCATGCGAAGACCAAGCCAAAGCCCAAGAAGAAGACGAGGAGTGAGTCAGCGGACAACAGAGGTGACAAAAGCAAGAAGCAAATCCGCTGCAAGTTCCATTTCACAGATGCAGGGTGTCGAAATGGCGATAAGTGTCCATTCAGTCACTCGAAGAAGACTCCAGAGCGACCCTTCACGCCGAGGACGAGAACTCCAAGTCCATCTGGAGGAGGAGGAAACAGGATATGCTACTCGTTCAAGAACACAGGCTCGTGCTCAAGAGAGAATTGTCCTTTCAAGCATGAGGCAGCGGCTACCCCAGCTCCGGAACCAAAGGCAAAAGCTAAAGCTAAATCCGAAGCGAAGGCAGCTCCAGCGAAGCCGAATGCCAAGGCCAAGGCACTCCCTGCTGCACCCGCCATCAGATTGTGTCGAAGGTGGAATCCATCAGCTCCGGCTATATGGAAGCGATCTTCAAGACAAGATGAGGAGGAGTCAGATTGTCCATCCGTTGACAGCGACGCTGATTCGGATTGTTCAACAGATGACGAATCCTCGGGAACGACTACGTCGACCCGAAAAGTGATAAAGCGCAATGTGACATTTGCCAATGACGTGAAGTTCATTTCTTCGTGTCCTAGACGATCGAAGAAAGACAAAGAGCGGAAGGTGAAGTACGTCGACATGGAAGCGTTTATCAATGATGAGGATCGCGCCGTGAGCTTGGAATTCGCCAAGCACAAAGCGAGATTGAGGGCACAGATCATGAGAGACATGGTTGACGACGATGATGATCAATGCGGAGATCGAGTTTCATTCGTACGAATCCCAGGAACGTCTCGAGTGGAAGAAGTTTCGTTCTACGACGGTGAAGATTCCATCGTTGAGCGCGAACTCGATGCTGCACACAGCAAACGGATCATCAATCAGGGCTTATTCAAATGCATGGTTCAACCAGTCATCCTCAAGAAGAAGATCAAGTTTCTCATGGACACTGGGTGTGGTCATGACCTCATATCTCAGAAGAAGATCGAGAAGCACAGTCTCGAAACACTCGTGACTCCAGAGCCCATATCATTTCAGACAGCCAATGGAATCACCGATACCGATCTCGTGTCGAATTTCCAGACTGAGTCGTTCGAGGAACCGATCAACGCTTATGTGTTGGACGACACACCGTCGGTGCTTTCCATAGGCAAGAGATGTATGAACTTCAACTACGGGTTTGTGTGGCCACCCGGAAGGGAACCATTCATGATCAACCCGCAGGGCAAGAGAATATCTCTGTTCGTGAACGGTGACATCCCGTACGTTCGTGCCGGGAGTTCCAAGTCATTGGTTCATGATGATCCGGAGGCCAAAGCGATCACCGAAATCTTCAAGGGTGCGTTGACAGCGGGCAATGTTGACGTCAGCGTCGCGGCTGCCGCTGAAGCTGCACCGAGCGAGATTGAAGCAGAAGAAGAAGGTGATGATCACGAACGACCTCCTGATCCTGAACCCCAAGAACCTCCTATAGAAGAAGTACCAGAGTCCGAGGCCGGACGCCCTCCGGACGACGACGAAGGAAAAGGAGTGGGTGAAATTCCATTGGATGGTGACGATGAGGTGATCATTGATGTAGAAGGCGACGGTGCGCCGAGCCGCAAGGCCAGAGTCGGAACACTGAAAGCCGAAGCTAAGACATTGGCACATCTGTGTACTCATCGCTACCGCAATCCATATTGCGAATCGTGCATACGCGCGAAGATGAAGCACTTGCGAACACAACGAGGTGCATTTCAACGTGTGATCAAACACTGGGGAGATCTTGTGACGTTCGACTTCCTTGACATGCGCAAGGCCGCCGAAGCAGGCATTGGACTCGATGACGGAGCACGTGAAGTTCTAGTCATCAGGGACATCGCCACCAAAATGATCGCAGCGATTCCCACGGCTTCAAGGAGCACTGACGAAGTCGTCATGGCCATCAGACGCCTTATGGGAAGACGCAAGATTCATATGGCGTATAGTGATGAAGCACCAGAGTTCGATTCAGCTATGGCGCAGTTGAAGATCGTGATAGATCATTCCCTTCCAGGGAAACCCAGTAACAATTCACTCGCTGAACGATCAAATCAAGAAGTGATCAACACAGTCGCAGCATCCATGCTACACGCCGGATTGCCCGCTCAATACTGGTCCTTTGCGCTTAATTGCGTGATGCAGAACCTCAACGTTGAAGACGTGGAGGGCGATGGTGATTCAGCATGGAAGCGAATGACTGGAAAGGACTTCGAGGGAAAAGCCATACCCTTTGGTGCCAAAGTCTTCTTCAAGCCGACGGACACAAGGCCGAAGACATATGGCAACAAATTCGATCCAAAGGGGATTCCAGGCATTTTTGCCGGATACATCATCACTGCTGGTCAAGGGTGGTCCAAGAAGTATCGCGTTTGGGATATGAAGGAATTTGCCAACGCGAACTTGTCGATGGACGCATCTGTTCCCAGGAAGTTGATGAGACCGTACGAGACAGAAGTTATCTACTTCCCAGAGGAGATAACGTTTCCCCTGAAAGCCGAGTACGAAAGGATGAATTCAACCATTGAGGGACTCAGGGACAACGTTGACCTCGCTGGCAAGGAGATAAAAGACGTCGATGACGGTGATGACGGTCCGCCCGGAGGAAATGGTGGCGACGGGGATGACGATGATCCAAATGGACTTCTTCCTCCACCGGATCCCGGAGAAGATCCTGACTTACAGGACATAGATCCATCTGACATAGAGACGGAGCCGCTCGGCGAAGTCTTCAAGTCAGCAGAACATGAAGCTATTGATGCCATAGGAGACAAAAGACTCGAAGAACTAGACGAAGAGCTGGGTCTACGTGCAGCACCGCCTCCTTCTGAACCAAAGGTCACTGGGAAAGATCGACGATCGCCCCGCGAAGTCGGTCCAACCGGTAGACTCATCCCCGAAGGAGACATCGAAGAACCTGGAGAGATTATCAAGATCTTGAAAGAAAAGAAGTTGGCTCCCGAGGAGATTGAACATTGGAGTACGGGGAAGAAAGGGGACGGCATTGTATATCTCACCGATGACGGTGAAGCTTGCAAGATCGACAAAAGGGGAGTTCCGTACAAGATCCGAAGTGACGGTCGACGAACTCTTCCTACACGGCGACCTATCCATTCTTATTCTCCGGAAGCATGGAAGAAGATGAGCGAAGCGGAGAAGAAGGCAGCATATAAGAAAGAAAAGCGAGACAAAGCTCGAGTTGCCAAGAAAGACCGGAAGAAGGCTGTGATAGGAAAGAAGATAGTCACCAAGATTTAGACAACATGATCTTTCCCAAGATTGTCCCGTGTGAAGAAATTGATCTGCAACTCAACGTGTCCGTTGATGACGACGATGGTTGGTCATGGGCACAGTCCTATGTGGATCAATATACACAGGAACAATTCTTGGCAGATGTCGTGCCGGCCGTTCCGGCGCATATGGTCATGGATGATAACTGGATTCCTTCTATGCCGTGTACGACTTCTCACAGAAACGTACATCGGGAAAAGAATCATGCAGGAGGATCGTGCTTCAATGCCATGGTCACTCGACCCGTCACACGCAAGGAGATGATCAACAATCCCAAGGCCATGGAAGCTTTCATGAAAGAATGGAAGGGATTGTGGGACCAAGAAGTGTTTGACTTCTCAACTACGCGTGAATATGACGACGTCGTCGCTGAGGCAAAGAAGAAAGGTGAGAAAGTACACATGGCGCGAGTACACGGACTGATCTACGAGAAGAACTATCAGCTCAAAGAGGACGATCCTGCCAGGAAGTTCAAGGGGCGAGGTGTACTACTCGGTGATCAGGTCAAAGACCAGAATATGGAAGCCGCATTGTTTCAGGATTTGGGGAATTCCCCGGCTACGTTTGACGCCTCACGATGGGCAGATTATTACGGATGTCTTCCTGGCAACGATGTCCAGATGGCGGATGCTATCCAAGCATACATTCAGGCGAGATTATCGGGCACTCCATGTTGGGTTGAACTGCCTGATGAAGCCTGGCATCCATCTGCGAAACGGCACAAATTCCGTAGGCCGGTATGTCGCCTGATCAAAGCTCTATATGGACATCCTGACGCAGGAACCATGTGGGAACAACATTGCCACACCGCGGTACAGAAAGTAGGGTTCAAGCCGATTGGCGATGAATGGCCATCATTGTATTTCCACCCGCAAATGAAGCTCTTACTTGTCATCTACGTGGATGATCTCAAGATGGCAGGACCCAAAGAGAATCTACCCAAGGGGTGGGACATGCTGCGCCAAGAACTTCGATTGGAAGAAGAAACGCCGCTGGGCTTGTATCTGGGTTGTCGCATCTCCAAGGGCGAGGCAACGTTGCATGACAAAACGAAGGTGCAGACCGTTACCTACGACATGGAGACGTACCTGGACATGACAGTCAAGAAGTACTGCGACGTGACTGGGTTCGATCCGACAAAATTCAAGACGGTACCATCGCCGAGTCCGGCTGAGGAGACTAAGAATCACCCAGCTCGCGCTCCGGCACAGTCAGGTAAAAGCCATCGATGCACGTGGTGTGGACACACCATGCCTGTTGATAAGGATGGTCGGCTCGTTCCGCCTCCACCTATTCCCAAGGCGCCCGAGGAAGAGGAAATCAACGAGGCCAATCGCGGCGCACTTGCTCCGCAGGCAGCCAGCATTCTCATGAAATTGCTTTATGCCGCGCGCATTTGCCGCTTTGATCTTCTGCGCAGTATCAACAATCTCGCACGCAAGATCACGAAATGGACCAAGAAGGAGGATGCTCTTCTTCATCATCTCATGGCCTATGTGCACCAGTCCAAACATCACATGATGATTGGATGGGTCGGGAACTCCTTGGAGGACTCGTCCATCGGGCTGTTTGCAGATGCGGACTATGCAGGTTGTGGAGAAAGTTTGAAATCTACCTCCGGTGCTCATTTGCACATTCAAGGTTCTCACACACGATTTCCCTTGGCGGGACTTAGCAAAAGGCAGGGATGCTTGAGTCATTCCACACCTGAGGCCGAGATTGTCGCGGCCGACTTTGCCATGTCACGTCTTGGATTGCCTGCTATCACGTTGTGGCAGCAGCTTGGGGGGCAAGACCCCAACTTCGTCTTCTACGACGACAACCAGACCATGATCGGGGTGATTCGCACGGGCAAGAATCCGACTATGCGTCACTTGGAACGTACCCACGGTATCTGCATTGGATGGATGCATTCTATCTTTCAGGAAGGTTACGTTTCTCTTGCCTATGAGGTCACTGCCAAGATGTCAGCGGACATACACACCAAGTCGTTCAAGGATTCCGTGTCCTGGACACATGCGTGTCAGCTCATCAACATCTTTCCGCCGGATCTCATCGGCTCCCAAGAGATTATGGATCTGATGCGGCCTACTCATACCCAAAGCACGGATGAGAAGGGTCAGCAGCACTACTCGTTCAAGAGCGAGGTGCCTTGTTTTCCTTACACGCAGACGCCGATCCTCCCTCAGGTGTTGTATCGCGCTGGATTGTCGAGTAAGGAAGGCTTGCAAGAGCATGACAGTGTGGACCCCATCCTGGTTGTCAAGTTCCCGCGCATGTTGCGGGGGCCGCCTTCTGCGTTGCCGCCTGGTCGTTACCTTCGGTCGACTTGGATTCTTCGTGAAGGGCAGTGGCACCAGATGGAGGATCGTGCTGCTATCCTTGACACACCGGGCAAGTTCGACCGCTACGTGGAACGTGCTGTGTTTCAGTACCATCCGGTGCGGGGGCATTTGCGCCCCGCCGCCATTGCGGACGTCCTTGCGCCGCCGTTTTTGCCTCCTCCTGAACCGCCTCTAGGCCAGTCTTATGTGCGCGCCCTGCCCGCCAAATGGCGAGCGGTGGTTGTCACACTGGCGCGTGCCATCCATGGGGGGTACCAGGGCTTTACATTGCACCAGGGATTTTGTTTCAACGGCCAATCCAAAAGTCAAGCCTCTCAATTTGGTTATGACCAATGGTCGTCGGTGTACGAAGATGTATGGCATGATGCGGCGGAACAGAAAAGGGAATATCAAGGATATGATGGAGCAATTGTGCCTCACGTGGTCAATTTCGCCGAAAACAAGCCCAAGGAGGGTCTGGTGATCCAATTCCTCGACCACGATGGAAGGTTGGTCCATGCTTACAAGAATCCTTACAGCCGGTGGAAGTACCGTATCACTATCAAAGATGCTCCAAAGGCAGTGACGGTATGGACATTGATAGGAGTCGATGAGGAGAACTGGTGGAACGAGTATGCTCCAGGCAAGGATTGCATCGCCCAGCATGCTCCCGATTCTCACTACGACCCTGGGCTGCAAGTAAATGTTCTGAGTATGGGGCGAGAAGTTGACGACGCCATGTGCGCCTACATCTTTGATGTGGTGGAAGCAAGGAAAGACAACCCTAACTCCGTAATCTTCATTGGTGCAGGGGTGTTGGGCAAGAATTCGTGGCTGAGTCGGAAAATCGCTGACAACCCTGAAAGGGCCAAATTGCGGACAGACTACCCATGGGGGGAGGTCGTCCAAAGAATTGCGCGCAGAGCGGCATCATGGGGGTTCCAAATCATCATCGAAGTACCTCCTCGAGTACCAGTCCAGGAAACCAAGCAGTACAAGGGACTTCAGGAAGATGCCATGTGGAAGAGCATCAAGATCCAAGGATGCACTCACGGGCAACGTTATACCTTTCGGGATCCTGTATCTCCTGGAACCGCCGTTGAGCTCGGCTACTGCAAGGATGAATGGGAGTACATTGCCGCAAACGTCGCGCTGCATCCTAAGTCGTCTGATGTGTGCTCGTCCAAACATTTGCACATGACTGATTCGGACGCTAAGGATCGATCTGATAAATGCGAGTTGACTAGCCAAATCTCCAGAAGATTGCTTAAAGCCTTGAAATTTCAGGCAACTGGCGATGGGAGATTGGTAGCCATGCCGTCGAAGGCTGGTGGACGAAAGCCAGACCGCATGATTGTTGACCTCTGTGGCTTGGGTAATGGCTACGCCGTGCCTAAGTCCACTAAGGGTTGCTCTCGCATAACTTGCAAGGAGCTGATCAGCTCCAAAGCCGATGAGGACAACCTTATCGGTATGATGAAGGATGCGTGCCGGAACGACCTGCGCACACCTGTGCTATTCGTGGCATCGCTTTTGCGATCAGGTGCTGGTCCTGGAAGTAGTGAAGGGGCTTGCGTGGGGGGTGAGAAACGTTCTGGTGGGAAGTACAAGGTTTTCAGAAGTGTCTTGAAATCTCTCAAACGCCTGCTGAAGAAGTGTGCGGAATTTTCCGACGTCTATTTTTCGCTTGACATGCCTTCTTCATGTTCATGTTGGTCTTGGCCAGAGTTGCATGCTCTTGTTTCAAGTGGCAAGGTGACGAAGGTTAAGGTTGATGATCATGTTGGTGCTGATGGCGATGGTGGTGGACGCAGGATCATGTTCTCTAACATGCCTGAAGCGGACCGTTTGGTGATGAGACTGGATGATTGCTTGGACCATGATTCGAAGAACAGTTTGTCGCAGCGCATTGATGTCTCATGGCGGTCAATTGCGAGGAATGTTCGCAGCCTTGTTCGAGCTCATGTCAGTGTCAGTCATGTTGCACATGAATCTGAGGACATTGCATGGCAGCAACATCAGTGTGTAGACGCTGATGAAGGGGCTATTAGACAGCCCCAACTAAGGAACAACTAAGGTCTGACCAGACGGATCGGGGAAGGGTGCCTCTTACGGAGAACCCGGAACCGTGAAGTCGAGTAGGGTGTAGGGACTTCCCTCCTACGGAGGAAGGACCGAAACCCGAGCCATGGCTGAAAGCTACAATGCCTACGAGCTGGCCTTCGAAGGAGTGGACCACGAAGAAGTTTTCCCGTCTGGTGGGATGATGCGAACGTTTCTGAAGTTCCACAAGTTCCTGGAGATGTATTCTGGGGATCCGTCGCAGAGCGTCTCGCTCCCGCCGAAGATTACGAAAGACAAAGTGGTCGACAATGATCTCATTCGCACATGGGCAGCGTTCAAAGCACCTCCGTTGGTCTTGCTGTTCACGTGTGCAAATCTGTCGCCAGGAGGGGATCTTTCCATTCGAGTCCGAGAAATCCTCAAAGCTTGCTTATTTGCTGCCCCTGAGGAGTACATGGACAAACCCTATGGGGAGATACTCGCCATGGTCATCAAGTTTGGTGGAGGTCTCAAACACATTGTTGCTGACTACGAGGGGAAGTTCAATGCCATCACCAGGTTTATGGTGGATGAGGAAGTGATCCGCGATGATGCAAAATTGGCTGTGGTTGAACTGGAACAAGAACGAAAGCAAGTTCGGTTCGACTTGAACACTGCAACAAGGAACATCGTCAGTGCGGACGGGTACTACAACCTCGCCGTTCTCATCAACTCCGTGGAGACGCCCTACCAGACTGTGACAGACACGAGAATTCAACAATGGTATACGGTGAATCAGGACTACTACCACAAGTTGCCTATGTCAGGTAGAGCACCTGACCAATCAGACCTGTTGGCGGAGCCTACGTTATGTAGGGTGTGCAAGCTGATGTACATGTTCGCAAAACACACTGGGTATGGACTACGGACCTACAACCAGGAATGTGCAGCGAGCAACGATGGCGCTACGCCACTCAACGTTCACCAGCTGGCTTTGATGATGCGCACAATGCCTCAAGGCATGGGACATCCGCTCGCCTTTGCGATGAACTCGCTCCAGGCGTTCAGTGTCTGTCTCCACGTGCTTCATTCCTACGTATCATGGGTTGATCCAGATACTGGACACCCGCATTACAGATGGTCCAACGATGTGCTCCCTGATTCCGACTACACCACGTATTCTTTCCTCAAGCACCATGTGGATGCTGTATGTGCAGATCAAGACAGGAACGGTTTCCAATTGCCGGATGCGTTCCGTAGCTACACCTGGAATCAGTGTGGAGTTGAATCTGGGTATGTGGTCGACTGCTCTACCAAACGCGCCACGTTGAGCATATGGGAAGCAGAATTCCAACAGATGGGGGCACCAAGTCCGCTTATGCAAGATGATGGCCTATTTCCGCCCAATCTTCAACGGCATCCTAGCTGGGTGTACTCAACGGGGAGGGTGGCGATGCCTACGGCAAGCAACCTCGAACCGGAAGGAATCGTGCACCCTGAGCATGGAAGAACGCCGGGACAATCGCAAGGATCCGCTACCGAGCCTCGAGCCACCCCTAGCCACGGACCAAAGAGGGCAAGGACGGACGAGGCAACGGCATCGGCGTCATCATCTTCTGCGGCACCTCCTCCACGACCACCGACTTCGCAACCGGAAGAGGAACCATCGCAACCGACATGGGAGGAAGCTCCAATCCCCGCTGGCGCTCAGGAAAGTTGGTACCATTATGTCAACATCGATGAAAAGGGCTGTCGCTCGAGCTTGCTGGCGACGACCCGTGATCAAGACGAGTACCCACCTACCATTGATGAGACGCCAAAGTTCGTGGCCAACCACGACGTGGGGACCACACCGATTCAGCATTACGTCAGAAGACTGGTGACCTACTTGGCAAGGATTCGTTCCGTCTCTCAAAGTGACGACAAGGGTCTCAACCTGAAGGTCTACGTGAAGCTGAGCACGAAGATGTGGTTACGGATGTATTCGCGGCTGTACCATGCATTGGCATTGGTGTCGTGCGTGCATCTTCCTTCTCCTCCAATGCTTACCTCGGCAGTGATGATCGAGGCAGACAACGATCTTGTCGACAACGATGAAATTCCGGCAGAAGCAAGGATCAACACCATGAACACGCTGAACGGATTTCGCAATAGTTTGGGTATGGGTGGCAAGCCTGATGCCGCGACTATGCGCTCTCAATGCACAATCCTCGTCCAAGACTTTGACATGGTCGCAAGGACCAGAGGATCATCGCATACAGTGAGAGAAAATCTCGTCATGCATGGATGGAGTGAGATCTACATTGTGAGCCCGTCGATCACCGCAGGTGCCAACTACAACTTCCAAGTCACAAAGGGATCGTTGGAATCTGTGAATGAGACATTGGATGGCTTGACTGAAGAGCAGCTTGCAACCGTCACGTTGCATTACCATCTGTCTCTCCAGGCGATCCTCATCGAGAACATATCATTTCCGATGAGTGAGGTCGGAGACGGAGCAGCGATTCGTGCTGACTTGCAGCGACAGCTCAAGGTCACGTACGTTGACCCTATCATTGCGGCAGGGAAGCGTACCACGCGCCCTCCAATTGTCAACATCAATCATGACTTACGGTTCGTAGGAGCAGCCAGCAATTACCTTCGACAGAAAGCTTCTATGTTCAACGGCTTCCACGCGCTGGGAATGTATATTGAACTGGAGTTGCGGGCCCGAGCATGCGTGGTGATTCATGGATCTTCGTTTTGGTCAAGAATGTATAGCCAGGCGAAACATGCGTCGTCAGGCGTGCATACACTGTCAGTCGAAAAGGTGCCACCACCGGACAATCGGGTCAGGTTCAAATTGGGCCTCGCTATCTACGAGAAGCAGCTGTTCTGCGAGAAGATGGTATCCACGTGCTTTGTTGAGGCATCGAAAGTTCGCTCATGGGACGAAACAGTCCGAACCGACTCAGTCGCTCACCCGTCGCTTGTCGAGATTTGGGAGGACAAGAGTGAAGTCAAGACGTCCACCAAGATTTCGCAGACATGGTTTACGGGGGAACAGCAGCAACAGATCAGGTCGGGTGCCCAGGGTGACACGGTCGCTGAATCGTCCACAGTCACCTGGCAGGATTTTGACATCGCCATGACCGTTCCCGAAGCCTACTACGACAACAGGCACTACTGGTTCAGGATCGACACCTATGCGACCCTGAACACTGGTTATGTCAAAGGGAGAACGTTCTATTGCCCTGGATGTGAAGCAATGAAGTTGGCTGAGTGCTACGCACAAGCCTTCTTCAAGCCGACCGGAAACGGGTATCCTGGACACTGCATTGGGTGCGCGCATACTTCAGCCTTGAAGATGCAGCATCAAATCGGCTCCTTCAATGACTTGATCACGTCCCAGAAGTACACCTTGGCTTGCGCAAAGCACCTTTATGACCTGAGGCTTCAATTCGTGGATCCTCGCGTGGACATCAAGGAGTTCCTCAAAGTTTGTGCAGAGATGGTCTATGAAGACATCGGCAAGACGGTTTCTCACTACGGTGGTCTCCGAATCACAGCCAGTCAGGCCATCGAGTACGCGGCATGGGGAAAGGCCAAACAGTTGGCGTGGGACAGAGGGTACGACTCCGAAGGCAAGACATGCTACATGCTACTACGGCCGGGAACTGCGCTTATGCTGGTTTCATGAGGATGCTTTTGACTCCAGAAGAGCGCCAAGAATGCTACAGAGGGTCAGTCTTGCCCAAGGAAGAGCTCCTGGGTGACACAGTGGAGCTGGCGCTCGGGCTTCTTACAATTGCAATGAGACACCCAAGTCATTTTCCGAATTGGGGTGGCCTTGAGGGAGCAAATGCGTGCGCGAGGGGAATCGAAAGGTCATTCTTCCGCTACGCGTCGGCCGAAGCCATCGAGCTGATCACGGTTGACTCCCCGCGCAAAAGGACACCGCCCAAGAAGAATGAAGCAGTCGCTGAGATCGTCAACAACATGTCCGCTGACCTCGTGATTGATTTCACAGTGATCGTCGATGGTGATATCTACCCTGTAGAGATTGCGAGAACCGACGAGACACAGGCCGCTGACAACGTCACGGACGATCCAGGGTTCTCAGTTGCTCCACCAATACCTGCACAGGATGTGGATGTGGATGCGCAACCCGAAGAAGAGCAAGGTGCAGAAGGCCCTGATCCCAGGCATGCAATTCGTGAAGGATTTGTCGCGCAGCTTCAGGACTATGTTGGCGTACTCGCTCAGGGCGAAATGTCAGTCGGAAGCGACCGCATCACGTTCTGTGTCGCTTGTGGCAGTGATCTACACACTCTGTCCAATTGCACAGAAAATGCTGCAACCCGGGATCTGGTACTTCGAGGCGTCCAGATTATCAAGGAAAGTCTTCTTCGATATCCACGTCGAGTACCTACACAAGAGGCTGAGCCAATGGACGTTGACACCACAGATCATGTGAGTGTTGCATCCTCGGACCGACGACCCAAGGCCAAAGCCCGACCGCGACGCGGAGGCGAAGCCGTACGGGGTGATGTGGTCTTGATCCGTTATGAGAACAAACACAATCTCTGCACGGATGTGGAGAATCGTCGGGGCCTAAATGATGCTTGTGGCGTACCACTGCAGGAATCGGGACCAGAGAATAGCCAGCGAGTGGTGGACATCATTGAGCAGCTTTCGGACCATCGCGACCGACGCCTACCTCAACGAGGAGACCGTCCTAGCTTTGCTTACGATGAAAACACTCATAGCTACACCAATCCAGGCTATGAATCCATCGGCGGCGGAAGGCCAATCCGGTGCGGGATTCTCGACCTGATCCCAACCAAGGGTGCAAGCTTCATCAACAATCGGTGGGACATCGTGAACGAAGTTGTCCTTCGCAACATCACCCGTCAGCGCAGATTGAACGCGGATTGGGCGCTATCATGCATCCAGTCTGACTTGCGCCACAGAATCGCCAGGCGCCCAGGCTCGGAATGGCTTGACAACAGGTGCCAGGTGGCATTCAACAGTGTCATCAAATGTGATGAAGGAGGATGGGTGATGATCGAAGACTTGGTGAGGCATGAGCCACTATGGACCCATGAAAGCAGACGCATCACCGAAGGGGTCTCAAGGACCGATGATCAACAGAAGAAGAGAGTGTACAATGAAAGACTTCAGCTATTGTTCCAAGGGAACATGATTGCAGCCACGAAACGCAACAAGGCCAAGATTCGGTTGCAGTTCCTGGGTGTGAGAGTGAAGGACCCCGGCACGGAAGTTCTTGGATCAGCAGGTTCGAACAGGTTGGTATCAGTTCAGGACCAGATCACGGAGATCCAGAACAACGATCATTGCCGGCATGGCCAGAGGTACCTGAACATATGCAACGGCTGGGTGAAGCCATGGGCAGTTCGGGCTACGAGTGGTCACTCTGCGCACTCAGATCCCCAGAACAACTTGCTTCAGTTGGACAAGAACAGGTTCGCAATATCTCCATCTATGACCCTCTTGCAACGTCTTGGAGGTGCGTTCCACGCTACGGCATGCCGCAACTTGGATTCCATTGTCACGCAAGGCATCATGCCTGGTTCGGAGGACCCCGACGGGGACTTCGACCATAGGCGCCAATTCCGAGGCAACCAAGGCGGCAGACTCCACAGCTATTGGGGGGTGTTTGCGCCGTTCGATCACCGGAACGCAACGACCAAGATGCGAGTACATGGACGAGACGCCAAGCACATGCCATTGGCGGTCCTTCATGTCCCATCGCAAGATCTTGCACGAGAGGATGGACGTATCACAGACAGCGGCATCATGATCGTTGGTCGAACGATACCTTTCCATTTCGTCAAGGAGGTATGGTTTTGCGTCCCTGATCCTCGAGATACACACTCTTTCGCTCTGGTGGAAAAGATCTACGATGAAAGGTTGGAGAAAGAGCTGGTGTTGGACTACAATGCATCACCGTTGCTTCCTGAGTTCGAGAGATACCGAACGCCAAGCAAGATCATGGAATTGCTTTGCGAGATGCCTCCTGGACCCCACGACACAAGCAAGGAGCAGATCATTCGAGACCTCACGACTGTCCTGGAGTCCCACAGGGAGAACACGGTTCGGCATCACTACATGGACAAAGGAATCAAGTTTGTCATCAAGAATTGGCGACCCGAAGACCTACGCAGAGACGAGGATGGACGGAGAATGAGGGTATGCCCGGCATGCTACAACATCGTTCCAGCATGTTTCTCCCGATGCACGTCTTGCTGGTCACAGTTCATTTCGAGCGGATATTACCAAGGTTCTCCACAACGGGAGACTCCTACGGAGATCCCCAGTGACTTCATTGCTCAGACAATGGAAGCCGCAGCAGCCGCAGTGCCTGAGGCGCCCGAAGAGGAGCAGGAAGCCATGGAGGTAGAGACCGTTGCGGAACCTGAAGAAATCCCAGAACCATCTGTCATCGCGGAAGACGATCCAGAACAGGAACCTGATGAAGAAATGGACATAGAGCCTGGAGAGGACTTTGATGACGCAGTGCCAGAAGCAATTGCACAGGAACGTCGTCCCGTCTTCGTTACCGGCCAGTCTTTGAACATCGATCCTGAGCTACAACTTGCACGTACCGCCATGCAGCCATCCTACTATTCTGGAAAGCGAAATGCCCATTGCATTGACGCGAACATGACCGCTCTGTCGTACATGGCATACGTGGTATGCAGATCCATCTACAAGGCTTGGTCAGGATTCGCAAAGTGGGCGACTATGCCGTTGTTTCAGATGAGGGAAAGTTTCGCACTTGGCCAACGCTATGATGTGCTTGGAAAGTGGGGATCTTTGGCGGCAGTGGATAGGGAAACGGGTGTGAGCAAGGATGTGACTGATGAGGAGATCATTCGCTTTGCCAAGGAACCTGAGAACCTCAAACAGTATGATCCCAACGGGACTTACACCTTGAAGCGCTTCCGGACGAACCAGATGCTTTCTTTACTTACACGGGGAGCCAACATGATGGGAATTGGCAGGGACAACTTCAACCCTACTACTTACTTGAAGAGCGAAAGGGATGAAGATGTGAAGGCTATGCACTTTTGTTGCCTGAACGTCCTGTGCGAGGTGATCCCAATGGTGACGGGACACCAACAATTCTCAGTGCTACGACCAACGCCAACTGGACCAGTGGACTTCTTGTACATCGACCCCGTCGGTATTCTGCTGACTCATTCTGATCAGTCAGTCCAGACCATCGGCTTGCTGGTGGACCACAGTGTGCAAATGCCTGCGCATTTCATGGACAGATTGAACAGATCCAAGGCTGAGAGACAGCAAAACCCGACGACCAAGCGTACGGAAGCCCTACACCACATTTCGGCCGCTGACTATCTTCCTCCAGGTGGTACATCCATCCTGGACACGCCTGTCACTACGGAGGAACGTGAAAGCGCTTCTTCATCCAAGGGACCTTCAAAAGGGCGTGGAAGAACCGGAGGTGAGCAACATGGTGGCTGGAACACCAATTCCTACCACGACTACATCGCCGGCAAAGGCCGAAACAAAGGCAAGGACAAAGGAAAGCAGAGGAACCAGTATCCAGAGGAGAACCTCCGGCCCTGGGAACGCGATCCTACGTCAACGCGAAGATGGTGGCGAGACAACGCCTGATCTTCCTCGCCTATCAGTTCGTGACCTCTGAGCTTCGCCCATGGAATGCCATCGCGAATGCTTCTTTCTTCGGTGACGCCTGATTCGTTTGTCATTTCAGGGGATCGTTACTGACGTAGATGAGTGTCACAACGTTTCTAATTGGGATGCAAAGCTCTGATTTTCAATGTCAACGTTGCGGCGGAAATTTTCTGTTGTCCTATCGTGCCATCTTCCGGGTGAGCAGCGTCGGAGACGCAACTCATGGGGGGTGCGAACGGACTGCGATGCCTTGTCAAGTTCTAAGGTGTCACTATAAGAGCTGTGAGCAAGACCGTGTAAAGTGCAAGAGAAGGGGGCACGCTACGCGTCCCTCGACTCTAGGGGGCATGCTACGCATCCCTCATCTTTACCTTTCTATGTGACCGCCAACGCAACGTTTGGCTCAAGTCAATGCCCATAGCTAAGTGCTATATGTGTCTTCTATCCTGAGCAATCAGAGCTATCCCGTTGCACAGACGAACCGCCGCCGGCAGTGAGTGCAAAAGGAACGGCCGCCGGTTCTGCCTGCATAGGATCGCACGTGTGGAAGTAAGAGGGAGAGACAGGGTCCAGTCTGTGGAGAGTGCTAGCCAGCCACACCTACATTCATTACAGCTCTGGTGGGGAGAGCAGCAACCAAGTCGAGATCAATCCCCCACGCAAGGTACTTCTAACCATACTTACTAAGTCCCATGATCCTCCCAAGTAGACCCTAAACATCCCTAAACCCTAAACCTTGTAGATTTCTGTAAGGAACCCTCTAGATCCTTGTAAGGAACCTTACTGGTCCCATGATCCTCCCAAGTAGACCCTAAACCCTAAACCCTGTAGATCCCTGTAAGGAACCCTATGGATCCTTTTAAGGTGCCCTCTAAGGAACCTTACTAAGTCCATTGGTCCTCCAAGTGTGCAAAGGAGGCTGCTGCCGCTGCACAGGTGCGCACGAGTTATATAGGGGCCTAAGTAGGCTCAGGGGTGTAGGGTTCAGGGCCTAGGGTTTGGGCTTTAGGGTAGGGTCGAGGGTTTGGCTTTAGGGTTTAGGGCCTCGGGTTTGGGCTTTAGGGTAGGGTTACTATAAGGGATCTATAAGGGTAATATAATATCGGGGCCTAAGTAGTTTCCAATACTATTTTGAGGGTTCCTTTAAAGGGATCCTTAAAGGGGTTTATAATGGATCTATGGTAGGGTTCTATAATATAGGGGCCTAAATAGTTACCAATACTCTTTTTGAGGGTTCTCTATAATAATTATAGTATATCGGGCCCCTAAACCTTATTCTAATTATTAAGGCCCCTATATTAGGATTGGAGATGTGGGGTTAGGGGTTCGGGGGTTCCGTTTTGTTTTGGGCGTTCCATGGCTGAGTGTTGAGGGTGTAGCGTGTTTCAGATGCAGATCTGCAGGATATCATTTTGTGTTGCAAGGTTTTGTGGTCGTCCATGCTATTGCACATATACTTTTGAAGTATAGTCGTACGTCAAGATTGTAAGCTTTTGACGTCCAGGCGAATATAGCGTTGCAGTTTCAGAGTGGAAGACGTGTCAGCACTCCGTATGAAGCACGAAGTATTGGAATCAGGTCAGGACTTGACCCTGCTAGTTGCCCTGGTCTTCCGGCGTACAGGCCCAGGTTCCATCATACCGCCAATGTCCAAACCTAAACACCCTAAACCCTAAACCGCAAAGGTGTAGGCTTTGGAGTTTGGGGTTTCAGAGATCTGAATCCGAAAGCTGCCCCTTTCATTCCTTGCCGATCCCTGCGCATCGTATACCTAAACCATACAATACTAATACTCATATTATTAATGTGTACTAACTAAGACTAGCACGTATGCTCATATATCTTCATATGATCACAAATACAGATTCTGACACCAATAGTAGCACTAATAGTAATATTCACACTACTAATACTAGTACTAGTACGACTGCTAATACTAATACTTGTATACATACTCTTACAAATACTAGTGCCAGTACACATTGTCATACTCATACTGATATTCATACTCATACTAATGCTGTGCTATTGTACAACACCGGATTGTACTATGCTATGTCACAATGTCGTACTGTGCCATGCTATACCATACGGTACTATGTTATACCATGCTATACTCGACCAGACTAGTCCAGACCAGACCATACAACGATACTACACTACTATATTGTACTATGTTATATACTATACATGCTGCTTATGCTGTATGTACTACATACACTGTAAAACAATACATATTCTATAGCTTCGCTGTACATACTAGGTGTACCATATGGACTATATGTAAATTATGTGCTATCTGTACTATATGGACTATATGGACTATATGTGCCATATATATATATATATACACATATGTATACACTGTACATACTATATGCTGTATACTGTATACGGTATAATATATTCTATACAAAGCCATCGCAGAGGCGGAGCGAAACAGGCAGTTTGCGCCGCCCACAGGCGTCCCTGGTGTTTCGATGCTCGGGGGTGAATTTTTTTTGGGGGGGTTCTGAAGCAGGATGCATCTGCAGACATGCACCCACACATTTTTGCTACCGGGACATGCCTCGTTTCGGACACAGTCGGTTCTTCGTTTTCCTCGCCTGTTGGGTGAATGTGCGGGAGGGTGGATGGCCACTAGGTGCGGATCGGCAAGCCTTCCTTAGCTACCCCTAAAATTAAGATTCCGCATGGGTCTTTGGGATGCATCTCTTGCAGACTCTAGCGTCCTTTTAAAGCATTCCTTACGACTACTGACGGTATCAGAACACACGCCCAAAAACCTATTTCAACTCTTGAAGGCCCCGATGTTGCATAGTACGTGCTGAGGGCCACGACAGGGTTCCCAGCTGCTTTCGAGTTTTGATCGTCTGGTACAGCAGCACAGGGCAAACAGCCCTAAACCGTCCTGAACCCCTATGGTCTCGTGTCGGGTTAGGATTTCGTTCTAGCTGTCTTTAGGGTTTGAGGGTCGCCTTTTTGGAGCGGTGGCTGCCATTAGCCTGGGCACTGGAGGCTGGACCATTGGCAAGTGCACCGCACGGCTCAGCACAAGCTCGATCAAATAGGTGTGATCCACTCTATCCCTTTAAGCCTGAAACCCTAAGGTGGAAGCACCCGTCGTATATAGCAGTTTATCAAAACAGGCAACGCCTAGCATAAACCCCGAGTAATGGCAGCCCTGTTGAAAAGCGTGGCTTCAGGTGGGCCCAGCCCCGAAGCATGACTCAGAAGCGGACTCACGCACAAATGTTTGCCCCGATCTCTCTGCGATGACGAGCAAACCCGACCAACTGGCACCGCCACTGGGGCACAGTTTGGAAGGTTTGGGATGTATTAGGTCTGTTGTTGGACGTTCACGGGGTTTGGAAGTTAGGGGCTTGATTAATTTCCGACGCGGTTCCTTAGGCTTCCTGTCATATCTGTACTCTATACTACAAAAAATCTACCCCATATCAAAACCCAATTCTTACGTTAAGGCCCCCAGGTTTTGTACTATTCCAAGTTGGGGCACTCCCTCGCTAGGCTTGGGTCTTAGTATATGTAAATAGATCTTACGTCTCGGCCGCAAGCTCTGTATCATATCGCGGAGGGAGCAGGGCAGATAGAGGAACGACAGGGTGGTGCCCTATGTCTTCCGATTGAAAAGCCGTAAACCCTAAGCCCTAAAGCCTTGAATCCCTCAACACCAAACCGACATTTATCCCGTCACATCGGCCCTGAACCTCCAAAATGTCTGCTCCCCAAACCTTAAGCCTGAAGACTCTCATTCACGGGCGCACACACACACACACATACATGTACACGGACATATACATACACACATAAATAAATAAATATAAATATAAACATATATATATATATATATATATATATATATATATATATGTGTATACATATATATATATATATACACATGTATCACCATACGTATTCATATGTGTGCGTATAGTTGTATATATATATATACACACACACACATGCAAGTCAACAAAAACTAAGCTTCACTGAGCTTCTCGGGCTTTGTGCAAGACTAGCGGGCGCGGTTGAAAATCCTATACTCACTGGGCATTGTTCAAACCAGCCTAGGTCTTGGCACAATCCGATGACTTGGAGGATTAGGGTTTAGTTTAGCTTTCGTGCTTATGCAGAATCAGATTCTTAGTAAAGGAACGCGGTGCTAAGATAACTTCCTCTGAAACCCAGGTTTCGGTACACGGCCCTGCGTTATATTGGGTTCCGGCTGCTGTAGGTAGGCTGTAGGGTTACGGCCTGCTAAAGCGCTACTGTAGGGGCCTTAATAATTACCTATACTATTCCAGGGTTCCAGATTATAATTCCTAAACCCTAAACCCTAATCTCAGGCCCAAGCAGCTGGGCGACGCCACCCTCGTGCCGGACCCCGTCTCGAGCCAGCTCGAGCTGCTGTTGCGGCAGCAGGACCCAATGGGTTAAGGGTTTAGAGTTAAGTCTTAGGGTATAGGGTTTAGGGTTTAGAGGGATCGTATAGCCTCCTTGTTCGCCTCACTCTTATCAGTCTTAACGGTTGAAATAAGTAGTATTATATATTCCGCACTAGTTGGTATTATTATCGTTATTCCTATTATTGTCATTCATACCAAGCCCTTTAATGCTAGTGTGTTCAAGAGTCTAAGTTCGCCCTATGCCCGAAATGCCGACCAAGAGCCCCACATCCTAGACCGCACCAGGAGCAGCGCTTGAAGACGCATTTCGACCAGGTGCCCGGAAGCAGTTGTATTTGTTTTAACGTTTTTTGTGACGGTTCAATTTCCGAGATAGTTTAAGTTTAAGACTTTGGATTGTTTATGTGTTTACTGTTGCTTAGTGTTTTCAGCTTGTCTTTCTGACGAGGGTGTTGTGTTTGTAGGGTTGTTGGCTTTGTACGCGGGTGTTTCAAGGTTTCCGGGTTTCCAGAGACTGTCGTACGGGATTCAGAGAAATCAATAAGGTTATGATCAGGATTTCAAAATTTTCAGTAATGTTGCTGGGTTTGAGGTCTCGGTAAAGCCCGGCCTTCTTCCATAAGGGCCGGCACTTGGGAGGAAAGCTTTAACAGTCAGGCCAGCTAATGAGACTCAGTTTGTCTTGTTCAGCAAGCTTGGGAATGAGCCGAATGAGCCCAACTCAGCCATTTGTTCAGCTCTGCTTTCGTCTATGACTTTGGAAGCTGTTTGCTTCGGAGTTGAGTTTCGGGTGTCTTCTAGCTGTTTCTGGAATTAGAATTTAGGATTGTATTTTACTGGTTGTGTTTTTGCAGCACCGTGTCCTGAGCGCGAAAACCAGTACATGCGAAACTCTGAACCAAAGCTCAAAACTTCTAAACCCAACTTCCTTAAGCGTATTTTGGTGTTTGCTGAGCACATCCATCGTCGGAGGTTAGGTCGTTTAGGGCTTTAGGGCGCAGCGTTGAGATGCAAGGCCAGGTAGAAGTTTCATTGGAGGCATACGTCTGCTTGGTAATGGTTCGAACAAAATGTGCGATTAAGAAACCCTGGCCCCATAACCCCAAAATACTAAGATCCATACAAAGAATCAGACAAAAAACACCCAAGGTTTGTTAATCAGGCTCCTACATAATTCATTCAGCAAATCTCATCAGGCGTTAGGACGTTCGGGTCGCAGCCTGCTGAGCGACTCGCGGAAGCCTCGCATTGATCTCGCGAAAACACGAGAGCCGAAACCCGAAACCCGAACCACAAACCTCAAACCCAAACCCTAAACCTAACCCTAAACCCCCAAACCCTAAACCGGACACCCTAAACCATAAGCCATAAGTGGCGCTACAAGTCCTCCGACATGGGCATGGGTTATAACTATAGTTACCCTACTTAGAACCCCCTCCATTTAAACTTACCCATGAACCTGCAAGTTGAGGCGGTGCAGCGACTGCTCCGGAGCAATGTCGGCAGCGACTCTCATGGTAGCTTTGATATCGACGGCTAGGGCTTTCGGTTGAGGATCTGAGGTTTAGAGTTTAGGGCTGGTTTTCGGAGCTTAGGGCTTGTGTGGCATAGTACCCTGGCCTGCAACTGGAGTCTCGCACTTTGAGAGTAAAGGGATTTGGTTGAGCACCTCGTGCTGGAACCTTCTCCTCTAAGCTTCTGGCAGAGGGTTGAAGCTCTCGGATGCAGCTTAGACTTCTAAACCCCAAACCCTAAACCCCTAAACCCCTACACCCTAAGCCCTAAACCCTAAATCCTAAATGGGCGCATTTAGAGTTCATGGTTTAGGGTCTAGGAGTCTAGGCCGTTGCTCCGAGGTGTTGTTCCCAACTTCTCCATGGGCGTGCAGGAAATGCAGCTTGGCTCGTCTGGTTGCCTTGGTTTTCGGAGCCCCTCATGTACCTAATTTTACCTTTGGTTACTAGGGAATGGAAGAATGGTAGTAGTAGTACTTATAATTGTACCCCATTCCTCCATTCCCTACTAAGCAAAGGTAAGTAAACAGGGCTAGATACCAGTGACCGCTTGATACCCTAAGCCCTAAACAGAGCCCTAGCTAAACCCTAAACCCTTAAGACGACACCCAAAACCCGGAACCCAAAACCCTAACTGAACCCTAAACCCTTAAGGCTAGACCCAAAACCCAAAACCACAAACCCCGACTGAACCCTAAACCCTCAAGACTCATACTAAACCCTAAGGCTAAGGCTTCGGGGTTTCGTCCTCGGCTCTCGCAGCAGCGAGGCTATGACCTGGTGCTTTCTTTCACCCCGGAACGATAGGATCAAATCAGACCGATGTCGCCACAAGCGGGCTAATTTGTCTGGTTCTTAGTAGGATATGGGGGGATGGGCTATATGAGCTACTATAGGACCCTGAAGGGACTGCTACACGGATCCATTCCCCCAGTCCCTACTAAGCACCAGACAGTAATTCCCAACGATCTTCGTTTTGCACTCCGGATTCCCCATTGTTGAACAGGATTGAGAAGCACGCCAGCCTGATTGGCCCCAACAACCCGCTACTCCCGTTGACCACACTCCTTTTTTGACAGCGACGACGGTAGTATAACACACGATGCCCGCTTTGCTGCTACTACAACAGCGAGGACAACGACGACAACGCTGAAGACTGCCTCGCGAGCTAGCGCTAGTGCCGCTGCTATTGCTACCACAACCATAGCCGCAACCATTACCACCACCACAACTACTAACAGCACCCCTACCACCACCACCACTACCACTACCACTACCACTACCACTAGGACTACCACTACCACTACCACTAGGACTACCACTACCACTACCACTAGGACTACCACTACCACTACCACTACCACTACCACTACCACTACCCCTACCCCTACCCCTACCCCTACCCCTACCCCTACCCCTACCCCTACCCCTACCCCTACCCCTACCCCTACCGCTACCGCTACCGCTACCGCTACCGCTACCGCTACCGCTACCGCTAACGCTACCGCTACCGCTACCGCTACCGCTACCGCTACCGCTACCGCTACCGCTACCACTACCACTACCACTACCACTACCACTACCACTACCACTACCACTACCACTACCACTACCACTACCACTACCACTACCACTACCACTACCACTACCACTACCACTGCTGCTACTACTACTACTACTACTACCATTACCACTACCACTAGTACTAGTACTAGTACTAGTACCAGTACTAGTACTAGTACTAGTACTAGTACTAGTACTAGTACTAGTACTGGTACTGGTACTGGTACTGGTACTGGTACTGGTACTGGTACTGGTACTGGTACTGGTACTGGTACTGGTACTGGTACTGGTACTGGTACTGGTACTGGTACTAGTACTACTAGTAGTACTACTAGTACTACTAGTACTACTACTACTACTACTACTACTACTACTACTACTACTACTACTACTACTACTACTACTACTACTACTACTAGTACTAGTACTAGTACTACTCCTACTACTACTACTACTACTACTCCTACTACTACTACTACTACAACGACTACTACTACTACTACGACTACTACTACTAGTACTACTACTACTATTACTACTACTAGTACTACTAGCACTACTAGTACTACTAGTACTACTAGTACTACTAGTACTACTACTACTACTACTACTACTACTACTACTACTACTACTACTACTACTACTACTAGTACTACTAGTGCGAGTACTACTACTACTACTACTACTACTACTACTACTACTACTACTACTACTACTACTACTACTGCTTTCTACCTCCTACCACCACTACGGCCACCACGACGACGACTGATACGGCGACGACCACCAGCACCGCCAGCCAAGGCGCTCCTCCGAGATCGGCCTCAAAGCCGGCATGCGCTTGGCCTGCAGAGTTGGGACGTTGTCGATTTCGGGTTTTGGCATTTTCGGTGTTGTCGTTTTTGGGTCTAGGGTTCAGGGGTAAGGGTTTCACTGCGGCTTTAGGAATGGTGTTTTTGCCGTGGAGGCTTTCGGCTTTGGGCTTGCATTGTCTAGGGTTTGGACGTTTTAGCTTATTGCTTTAGGCTCTCGGTGCATATCCACTTCCCTTACACTTAACAAGGATCCTATCATGAGGACCACGAAGCAACGAAGGCTTCTTTCGGCAAATGTCCCGTGACTTTTGAATAAAGGCTTCTCAAGCCTGAACCCTGAAGCCTTGCACCCTAAACTCCTAAACCCACTGCCCGAAATCCTGTGAAAGCCACAGTCAATAACCTTAGGTTAGACTGCTGACCCCGAACCCTCAAGCCCGATTGAACACCCTAAATACCCAAGCCTGAAGGATCCAGACTGGGTTGCCTTTCGGGTGCTGCAGTGTTTTGTGGATGAGGGCTTTTGGGTTTCAGGCTTTAGGGTTCGAGGCTTGAGGCGTTGGTTTCGGAAGCAGTAGTAGTAGTAGTAGTAGTAGTAGTAGTAGTAGTAGTAGTAGTAGTAGTAGTAGTAGTAGTAGTAGTAGTAGTAGTAGTAGTAGTTAGCAGTAACTTAGTAACCCTGGTGAGGCCCTGCAAAACCCCGAGCCCCGAAGCGCCCCATGAGTCCCTCAGACGAGGCCGCCCCACCTCGTGCAGCTCATCGAAACTTGGCGTTCTTCTGGTTGGCTCCTTAGACTGTAACTTTTTGGGTTTCTATATGAATTATAATGAGGAGGCTAACAGTTTAACTTTTTGGGTTTAGGGTTCAGAAGTCAGCTAAGGAAAGGATTCGGAAGCAGGGGGCGGTGGCGACGGAGCGCCGAGCCTCCACGGGAGGCGCAGGGCTTTGGGGGCTGGGTCCGAGAACTTAGGATCATATGGAAGTTTCCGAAAATAGGGGTACCTTGTATTTTGGGATCCTTATAGCAAGGATCCCATTATTTAGGGTACTGTATTAGGGTCCCCTATTTTCGGAAACTCCCATATAGGTGTCGGCATCATTGTAAAACTTGTTCCCTAAACGTCCCTAATTGCAATCCTACACTTATAAGATACCCTCCCAAACCATGTTGAAAATTAATTATTGAGGCCACTACCTTCTTGCAAAAAGCCCGAATCTCCCACCCCTAAGCCCCGAGCCCAACGCATGGAGCTTAGACTGCGACAGGTTTCTACAACGCCTCCTTCTTCTCCTGGCAGTCGATCAGGAAGAAAGCGGTGCGAACCAAGGCCGGCAATTTGTTCGCTTGCGCTGGGGCTGCTTGAGGTTCATGGGTAGAATATAAGTGGGGTTATAAGTCCCCTAATACGGGTATAAGTACTTATAGTTACCCTACTTATAACCCCACTTAACTAGCGATGAACCTCCAAGTGGCGCCCCGAAGCTAAGGCCCTAGGTGGCTCGGCTTTTGGTGTTGATTTCTTTGATTTCCGGTGGGGCTGGGGTTTGGGTTTTGCTGGTTTCGAGGCTTGCCTATAGACGAGAGTTTTTTTTGGCCCATAATAATGCCGCACTAAACCAGCCCAGCTGTTCTTCACCCTAGACCTATAACCCCAGCCCTAAACCCCCAACATCTTATAAACCCGTCACCGCAAACCCAGAATCCTAAACCCCAAACCCCAGTGCAGAAACCTAAACTAGAGACCTCTGGTTCCAAACGCCCCCAAGACAACACGAGCCATACTATATCATATTATCTTATTTCTGTACTGTATACTGTTATATGGTATCAGGTTATCCATTATATTGTATTTACGAACCCACGGAAGAATGATGGGTTCCTGAATCAGGTTTCAGGAAGAAGAACCCCGCAGCACAAAAAATGAAAAACCAAGCCTGAAGCACGAAGCCCTTTTGCACAGGATTTACCGTAACCCGGAATATCTTACCTTTTTATGGAGTTAAAAAAGGAAATCATAACAAGGAACCCTAAAAAGGTAGGTTATTCAGGGTTAAGGTAGGGTTTTGGGTTTACCCAAGGGCCAGAAAGCTGAAGAAAGGGGCCGCTAAATCCTATTCATGTTATTAAGGCCTCATTTTTAGTTGGGTTTAGGGTTCAGGGTTGAGGGCAGGGCCCTAAACCCTAAACCCTAAACCCAACTGATATAGAGGCCTTAATAGTCCTTCAAAACAGAGAGACCCCGGTCGGCTCGGAAGGCCCTCCGGTACATCGGCGGGAGACTCTGCTGCAGCTTCAGTGTCATCTTCCTGTAGCCGAAAAGACCTACCTTTTTAAGGAGCTATATATCGAAACCTTCATAAGGAACCCCAAAAAGGTAGGTCTTTCCGGCTACAGGTTGGGTTAAGGGCTGGATATAGAGGCTGGAAAGATGAGTCGTGCCATTCCGTAGGGTTCTACTAGTATACTACAACTAGACCAGAATATACTATACCACAATTCGCCATCACATTAGTTGTAAGAAAATCGTGTTCATTACCGTTCTAGTGCGGAAAGGTTGAGAGGTGATGAGGCCTGCATGTAGATACCCATGATGCTTGGGGTGCACGGAAGTTGTCGGTTGAGGTCTGTGGCATAGGGTTCCAGGTTTGAAGTTTTTGGCGCGGCTTTTCAAACCAGAGTCGCCTCCAAGGCGTCTCCAGAAGACGAGCTAGGGTTTGGGTTCAGGGCCGTTTTAGGGTTTGGGGTTTGGGGGTTTGCGGTTTGCCGAGCTGCAGGTGCTGGGAGCATGACATGTGTGGGATGGGATTACCCATAGGCCCCATAGTAGTTCCATTTAGACTTCTGTATATGAACCACAAGAAGGAACGACTTTGGGGCTTGTGGGTAAAAGGGTCTTCGGGCGGAGTGAACCGGACGCAGCTTCCGGGGTTCGTGGATTCAGGGGTGTTGTGGGTGCCCTCAGCTGTATTTAAGAGCAGGGCCGCATTCTTGCGTTCCGAGCCACTTCCTTAAATGCAACACTGTTGCGGAGCCACGTGAGATTCCCAAAAAGAAGGATCTACGAGTATGTAGTGGACGTGCTGGTGCTTGCCTATGCGCTGACCTTGGGTTTCGAGGTGCGCAGCAACCACCAGTCACAGCGTTTTGATGAAGAGTTTTGGGTTTGGGGATGAGGAGACATGAGTCTTAAGACCTCCACAATGATGTTCTCAATTCTGTCTGGAGAATCGCAGTGTCGGAGTGCGTTCTGCAATACATCGTATGTCAGCTTTAGCCCTCCCATTTGCAGTCGATGGAGCTTCGTACCCTGCACATGCCAACACTTCGATTCACGAGTGTATCTTGTGCTACTACTACTACTTACTACTACTACTACTACTACTACTACTACTACTACTACTACTACTACTACTACTACTACTACTACTACTACGACAACTACTACTACTACTACTACTACTACTCTCACGATTCTTGACCCTTGGAATCAAGAGGCTGAGCCCTGAACTAGAATCCCGAGCCCACGCGCCTCCACAAACCCGAAACTCCAACCCAGAGCCTCCAATATCCCTTAATTAAGGAATATACCTTAAATCATATTTCGGATCCTACTTATGATTTAAGGTATATTCCTTAATTAAGGGATATACCTTAAACCATATTAAGGATCCTACTTATGACTTAAGGTATATTCCTTAATCAAGGGATATTGGAGTCTCTGGGAACCCAAACTCCCTAAATCCCGGACCCTCTGCAAAACAAGTCTCATAGCCCGAAGCCCTAAATATTCAAGTGAGGCAACCCTAGATCCGAAAGCGTTCGAAGCCTCTGAAACCCTAAACCCTAAACGAAGCCTCTTGCTGCGCAGGTTCACTATACAAGCCGAGACAAAGAGCAGCCTGGGTGGGTGTACCCCGTTGTGGCTTGACCCGGATGAGGGGTTGAGGGCCTGCGAGGGTGCCTTGAGAGCATGAGGGCATGTCCTTAGGACTTAGGGTATATGGAGCTCTTGTGGGGCTTGTGAGAGGTTGGGAGTGCTTTGTCTAGGATTGAAGTTTTTATGACCATCGCATTTGAATAGATAGGTTCGGGTAGGAGTGTAACTATGACAACGATGATGAGCCTGGTTGGTGGGCCCAGCACTTTACTCAACTCGTCGCTCACTTCATAAAGGGCCTAAGCGTTTGAGACCTTAGTTCTTGGTGATCTGGATGTGGTAGTTTCCGATAATAGGGGTCCCTAATATAGTACCCTAAATCGTAAGATCCTTATTATAAGGACCCCAAAATAATGTACCCCTAGTTTTCGTTGGCTTAATAGGACCCTATTTACGAATATTTTTCAGAGGCTTTAAAGGGCCCACCTAGTTTTTGCAGTCATAGTATAAGACTTAAGATGCCCCAAAACCGTATTGAAATGAGTCAGGCTAATTATTAAGGACCCCATATCAGAGTGCATGAGGACAGCAAACATGGAGGTCGAATAGTCCGATTTCAGGACCGTGAGGATTCTTGCAAACCCTACTCGGTGTACACTTCAAAACCCACAGCATTTAAGGTGTCAGAAAGCCGACAGTTGTGGTGATAACTTAGGACCTAACTTTTGCTTTGACTCTAAAAAGCCCTAAGGCGTAATCTCCTAAACCCTAAACCCTAAACCGTAAACCCTAAACCTTTAAACCCCTAAGCCCTAAACCCCGGTAACCCTAAACCCCTAAGGAGATGGCCTTTTGCATCATCTTCGGCTTGGACATCGTCCTTCGATTGGTCGTGGAAGCTCAGACGGCGCTTTTGGGGGTTTAGACTCAGGTCTCGTACTGCTTTGCTCACTGTCCTAGTAGTTGAGTAGGCAACCTTTAACCTTTTTTGGGTAGTATAGTCCCTATATAACTAATCCCTATATAACCAAAAAGGCTATCCTTTAGTTCCCCATGATACCCGATAAGTAGGCAGTGCTTTCATTTTTTAAGGGTATATGCGCTGTTTTGCAGTCGCCGGTCCGCGCAGTGCTTTGTGAGCTGTGAATTGTTTAGGCGCTGTATGCAGACTTGAGACTTCAGGTTGCTATACGCATGCTCAGCAAACCGAGCTGCATCTTCCAGTATCTTTGAACGGCAAGATCCGCCCGTAACTATGGATGGGGCTTCTGACATACTTGTAGTAATGCCTGGCAGAATGGATGCGAATTACGAGCACAGCTGCTTCAGCACTATGCCTTTCAAAACCGGCTTTGGCTCAAGAGATTTCCTTGCCTAGACGTCCCACGTGCTTTCCGCAGATCTTCCTTGGCTGCCATGGCATCCAGGCTGTTCAGTGGTACACGTTTTTCACTGTCAAGTTTCTGGGTTCCTACTTTCAGGTTTCTGGGTTCCTATTATAGAATAAGAAGCCTACAACCCTAAACCCTATAAGCCCTAAACCCCTAAACCCTAAACCCCCAAACCCTAAACCCCTAAACCCTAAACCCCTAAACCCTAAACCCCTAAACCCTAAACCCCTAAACCCTAAACCCCTAAACCCTAAACCCCTAAACCCTAAACCCCTAATCCCTAAACCCCTAAACCCCTAAACCCTAAACCCCTAAACCCCTAAACCCCTGAACCCTAAAACTGAACAGCTGAGGCATCCCCAGCTTCGCGCGATGCCGCCGTGGACTACGAAGGACTCGGCCTGCTTCAGCAGGCCCAGCCCGTGGCCCGCAGCTCCCGCAAGTGGCGACATGGCTACTTTCTATATCCTTTAAAGGGATCTATAGGGGTTCCTTTAAAGGGATCTATAAGGGTATCATAGGAGGCCAGCGGCGACATGGCTACTTTTCGTCTTACCTTTGGTTAGTAGGGAATGGAGGAATGGGGTACAACTATGACTACTGTTACTACCATTCTTCCATTCCCTACTAACCAAAGGTAAGTCGTTTGTAGTATCATCGCAAGTGGCGACATGGCTACCTTCGTTTCGACCCATAGACTCCATAGTAGTTCCTGTTTGGGGCTACCGTATAGTGCCTTACAGACTTCTGTATAGGGTTACTCTCGTTTCTAGTATCATTATCACGGTGGTGGTTTTTTGCGATCACAATTCGTTTTCGTTGTTGTGATGACAATCAATCTTGTTACTGGTGCTTTTGTTATTCCTCCTCCTCCTCCTCCTGCTACTGCTGCTGCTGCTACTACTACTACTACTACTGCTACTGCTACTGCTACTGCTACTGCTAGTACTGCTACCGCTACTGCTACCGCTACCGCTGCTGCTGCTGCTGCTGCTACTGCTTCTACCGTTAATATTTCCCTGCTTCTACTGCTATGAAAGTGCTTACGTGGACCAGCACTCTGACTATCAGTTCTTACTTACGATGCCAAGTTCCTCCTACCCATAGGCCCCATAGTAGTTCCTTTTTGGGACTACCTTATAGAATTCTATATATGAACCACAGAAAAGAATTGTTTTGGGGCCTATGGGTAGAGTCTTCTAAAGGTACTTTGTCGGTGCCGGCCTGGCACTGCTCGGCGTCGTCGGAGTCGCTGCCAAGGCTGCTTCTTTTTCTCCATGGCAGTTTCCGAAAATAGGGGACCCTAGTGTAATACCCCAAATAGAAGGATCCTTATTACAAGGACCCCAAAACAAGGTACCCCTAATTTTCGGAAACTCCCGTGTCTTCTGGGGGGGTTAAAAGGGATATGGCTTGGCTCACGATGTTTAGTTCTCCAATAACTAACCGGTTGCGGATTCACGTCTACATGTGATGTTGGGTGTCTCCATGAAGGTTCCATGCGCAAAAGCAGAACCTCTTGTTTTATTATTCTTTTCGCGTGGAGCGAAATTTGCAAGTAAATGAGCATAATTATGTATTATATAGGCACACAAACATACACACAGAGAGATACCTCCCAGTAGGCGGATAGATGGACAGATAGATGGATGGAGAGATCTTTGGACAGATGGATGGGTCGGCAGGTAGGCAGGTAGGTAGATAAGAAAAGACAGACAGGCAGACAGACAGATAGACAGACAGACAGACAGACAACATGGCGACAGAGACCGGCAGATATAGCAGAGATATAGACAGATCGATACAACGGTAGTTACATAGATGGGTACATAAACAGATAGACAGACAGACACACTGCTAGAAAGCTAGATAGATAGTTAGGGAGGCAGGCAGGTAGAGCGATAGACAGTGCCTACTTTGGGCTATTTTGAGTCTCAAGATCCTTGTAACTAGGGCAGGTCCCAGAATAGCTTATTGATATCAGGATCCTCTATCTGTATTTGACGTTCAAGGGTCCGACTAGAGGTAGGTGATTCCAGACAGGGTTTAGGGTTTAGGATCCCAGACAGCCTCAAACAAAGAGCCCTAAACGGGAGTGCAAGCTCAATCTTGAGCGAGCTTCAACAGCGGCCTGCGGATAAAGAAGCTACTGCACCTTAATAAAGAAGGTCCGCAAGAATATTCCCCTTGATTATTGCCGAAGTGAGGCAACGAGCTCCGGTGGCGCGCTGTTTTCCTCGAGTGCCACAACGAAAGGCCATTGGCCGAAACACATAAACTAATGTGGGGCCTAAATAGAATTTTAGGGCCTCCTTATTATAGTGATTATGGTATAAATGGTCCCCCAAATCGTATTCTAATGAATTATTGAGGCCCCTATATTAGGGCCTTTTTTAGCATGAGGTTTATTGATAGGGTCTTGCAGGTGTGGAAAGGTTTTAGAGGGTTTTACAGGGTTGTAGGAGTAGGGGAGAGGATCGCACAGTCTCACAACTATGGAGTGCCCCTACTTGAAGGCTCATGGGACTTAGTAAGTAAGGTTATAAGTAGCTTATAATTAGGATAACCCCACTTAGGGGACTTATGACCCCAATTATAACCTACTTACTAAGTCCCATGATCCTCTAAGTAAGGGCCAAAACCACTACACCACGATGACTGTGTGCCCGGAACCCTCACTCACAGAATTCTGAAGTCTACAGCCCTGAACCCTAAAGCTTTTCCTGCAACCCTACTGTAGGCCCTAAAACCCTAAACCTTCAAAAATCTGAACCTTTACACAGCTTTAACTGACACATACGATGCAAACCCCCTGTGAAGAGCCTTTTGAAACATTCTGAGGTACCATCCAGGCCGCTGAGACGTGGGAGGAGCTGCCTGGTATTGACAAGGTCATCCGCAAGGCCCAGGGTCATTGTTCGGGGCTTCAGGGTTCAGGGATTAGGGTTCTTACATGTCGGTTGTTTGCTCTTTAAACCTTTTCCTGGTGGGTGCCTCTAGGAGGGTTGCGTTTATATCCGTTTGCCTAGGTGTCACGTAGGGCTCAATTTTCCGTTTCACCTACTTAAATGCCTCATGGTTGCATACTCCTAATCAAAACGATCATAACATAAGGCGCCAAATCCCAGAAACCCTAATTAAACTTAAACCCTTGGACCTTGCTGGTTGCTGGGCACTCAGGGTGTCACGTGCGCACTGGGTTTTAGGATAAGATAAGTCGGTTTTAGTTTGGGTTGTTGGGGAGTTTAGGGTTTTCGGGGGGTCTTGGCGGTAGGGGCCTTCATTCTCACGTTTGACCGACCTGGTCAGACATGAGAATGAAGTGCGACTTAGGTAGGCAAATGTCATGTGTCATGTCTGACCGATCAGGTCAGCATGACACATGACATTCTTGTTGTCACAAGGAGTTCACTCCCACGTCTGACCGATCTGGACAGATGTGTGGGTGAACTCCATAATAAACCCCGTACCCACATACATTCAACCCCTTCCCGCCCTTCCCGAAACCAGGGTCACCATGCCCGCCCCACTAGCAGCCAAGCAACACCCATCCTCACACCCAACGCCACACACACTGATATTCCCTCAAGTGAGTGCCACGTGAGGACTCACAGCGGCATTGGTGTCTGTGAAGTTGTAGTTGGATTTTAACCGCTATGCGATTCAACTAAAGGAGTCTTCTGAAGGTCCGCCTGGACGGGCTAAAACCTGAAGATTATGTGCAGTGTCGCAGGAGTCATGTGGATGCACCGCCCGCCTATGTGCCCAGTAAGGAATGCAACCTTACAATGGCCCGCTACCTGGCACTCTTCGGAGGCAGAGGTGCTGCGTATCATCGTCGAACGTTTCTACCACGCCGCTGCTTGCCAGTGTCACTTCGACCAGACATTGTGGAGAAGTGTCAAGACATGTCCACCAGGGTTGGGCGGAAGCGCAAACGTGAAGGTCAGTTGGAGGATGTTCAATCTGGAAGGTGTCACGATGGGGAAGAACTTGCACGGGTGGCAAAGTCAGCGTCTGCGGCTGTCGAATGTCAGCTGGGCAATCAGTATCAGAGACTGGCCAAACGCTTGGAAAACCTGCTGGTGTCAAAAACGCTGCTTGGATGCCATCAGTGTCATGCCTCGCATTGTAACAGTCAGTCAGTGCCACCGCTGCCCAAGAAACAGTTCAAAGCAGGCGTGCTAGAGCCTGGAGATGGCCCCACTGCGATGAAATTCCAGAAGGCACTGGAAGACGAGGCAGCACTTAGAGAGGCCCTGGGTCACATGGACAGTGCCATTGTCAAGGCTTCACTGAACCCCGCGAACTCGCATGCAGGGGACAACTGTATTGTAGTTTCTGAGAAGCCCATCAACCACAGTGTCATCCAGGAGTTGCGTCTGGAGGTTGAAGTTTGGAACAACAGCACTGTACAGTGTCTGGCGAAGGCCAACCGTATTCTCTGGTTCTGTCCCACACGCGAGGATGAGTGTCACATGATACTACCGTCAAAAGACACTCCCGATGAAGGTGTGTCCGAGTTTCTCACTGCGTCACGTGCGATGGGAGGATATACAGTTGGTACCCATCATGTCACTAGAGCCTGCGCTCAAGAAGAAGATGGAGTTTCTGTTACATAAGTCGCTGCTTGGAGACGACAGGGCCAGGTTCAACTGCGTTGCCGGTGGCCAAGGCATTTTCCAAACGTCACGAGGCCTGGAAAACTGTCCGGGGTCAAGATGATCATTTCATACTGCGTTCGGACCCGAAGGACATGACGCTTGCCTGCATTATTAATAAATAATTCAACTCACGATGGGTTCCTGTGTAGCATAGTTCTGTGTCTGAGTTTACCCGAAGAGAGCCAAGACTGGGATATGGCTTCATGACTGACGAAAAGGTTCCGAAGGAGTGTCGCCGCAAGAAAGAAGGGCGGGTAGGCATTCCGATCAGTGTCGTGAGTTTTGTCATGGCATGCAGTTATTGGAGTTATTGGGGCAGAGTCACAAAGTCAGTTTTTGATTGCTCCCCAGCTGCAGTTTCACCCCCGTGTCACGAGCATGAGCGATGCAATCATCGGGGTAAACAATCACTACCTGCAGCGCCTGCCACAGTCAGTGTCACGTGCCATTCGTACACGAGTGTTTTGAAATCCCGCGCCCAAGTCGGAGCTGCTGCCAACGATGTCATAGACTGCTGCGAAAAATGCTTGTCTTGCAAGCACGTTGTTCCCGCATGCACATGTTGCAAAAAAGTTTGACAAGTGTAAACTTTAATCCGCCAGCAATCCCGACAAGTAAGGGTTTATTCTCCCTAAATTTGGGGTTCTGGATGCAGGGTCTATTTTCCATGAATTGGTGGTTCACGGTTTCGGGCCTAGTTTTCTTCAAGTTGGGCATTGGGGGTTCGAGTCGATTTCCTTAACTTTGCCCTGGCAAGGCACAGAGCTTGAAGCAGGACAAGCCGATGCGCAACTTGCAGGATCTCTTCTATGACTCCCAACCTGAGGAGTTGCCATGGCTCTTTGGTTCTTCAATATCCAGCAGTTAAGCGGTTTGGGCTAAGGGTTTAGGATTTTTGTTTGAGTTTTGGGTTTTGAGGTTCTTGAAGCGGGGTATCGTTCTGAATACTAAACTCTACTTGCATGGTTATCTCCGAAGTAAGGATTCGCACGGAATGCGTCATTGACACCGTGCAGGCTGCCGCGTACCTAGGCCAGGCTGTCGTCTTCCTCTACAAGGCCATTGACTACGATGGCCTTGAGTGCCCGAACAACTCGCCTGTTGGATGTGCTGCCAGCGTCGCAGGCTTCATCACGTCCATCAGCTGGATCGCCTCGTACCTGTCCTTTGCGGCGAACGCCTGCGGCCAGGCTGTCAACAACGGTGCGCTCTGTGCTGGTGACTTCACCGCTCTTATGGCCAACTTCGGCGAGATCGCCACGGTGGGCGCCGCTGCCAGGGCGGACTGCAACTTCGGCAAGAACGCCCTCCAGATCCTCACACGCACGGAGACGATCTCCCCTCCCTGGAAGGAGTTCGTCCCGGCGGGAGCTTCGCCGGCGGTCGACAAGGCCTTGAAGATCAAGGGCCACAAGGACCAGCAGCGCAACCGTGACTACGACATCGTCCAGTGCGCTGTGGATGTCACCAACTCCGCTTCCTACATCGTCCGAGTCATCCTCCAGATCCGTGCCGCAGGCAGCGCCTGTGCGGACCCGAAGTCCTGCGCTGTCGGCATCATGAAACTGGGCTTTGGAGTACCATACTTTAATGCTTTTTCTCTTAAAGGAACCCTTGTGAAACAAAAGCTTATACTTTCTTCTAAGAGGAACCCTTATGAAAACAAATCGTATTTTTTCTCCCTGGTTGTTTAACAGCCCAGGAACATCATCTCATCCTTCGCGTGGATCTCCCAGTTCACGGCCCTCGCGGTTTCGGATTGCCAAGTGGGCGCCGACCAGAAGGCTTTGTGCACAGCGGAAACTTCGTAGCTAATCAGGTACGCCTTTTTTCGATGTTCAGGGTTTAGGGTTTTAGGGATAGGTTTGTTGGGATTATTGAGAAGTTCTATAGCCGGAAAGCCTAAGTTCTGTCGGCCTTATGAGCGGAGCCATGCCAAGGACATTTCGGACATGGTGGCTGCGCTCACCAACGGCCCGGCTGCCGGCATTGCCTCCACCTCGGACTGCGCGGACCTCTAAAACCCTTCCTGCGGTGAAGGAGATGTAATATGGGGGTCGGAAGATTGGGAGTACTATTGATCTGGGATGCTGAATGTATGCCATAAATATAACCCACAATCCCTGGAAGGCCCCCATAGAGCATCAGATTTTGACGTAAAATCGTCACTTGAGCCGCGGCCTGATGAAGACTGTCGTTGCAGCAGCTTCCAAGAAGAGGCCCCCGCTCAGGAACCGGGGTGCACTACGCTCACCGGGTTCCAGAGAGGCTCTCACAGGCTAACCTGTGGCGAGTGCCTCTCGAGATTTCGGGCCAGCAGAGAAGTCTTCACATCCAGTAAACCGTAATTGCTTGATGGACTGTTGGCCCAACCGTTTGCGAGCTAGATCACGGTGGCTCTGTAGCATGTCTGCAGCTGTCAGGCCTTATCAGAGGATTCTTATTGTGAGACCAAAAAGTTCACGCTCAAGCACGCTGGGCCTAGGCAGAAACCGTTGCAGATTTGGAAGATCTCACTTGTGTCGGCTGCGGGCTCTGCAGAGCGCACCTCCCTTGCGCCTGAAAGAGTTTTCTTGCCACTGTCAGTGTCACGCGCCTGGAAAACATCAACGTCTTGAGGGGCTTGCAACTCAGTTGCTGAAGGACAAAATCCTGCGTCGCGTTACGTACGCTTCACTATGGGAGTAATCATGTATTCCTTACCTCCTATGGATGAAGCCGGATTCTGTCCATCAGCAGTAGGGCTTGGGGTCGCTTCCGGCCAATTGTAGTGTTATAGTGAAGTCATTCATACTTGGCGACCCTTCTCTTTTCAATTGTAGGCTGCCATGTGCTTCTATCTTGATCCGAAACCTTGAACCCTGCCTTGAACTACCGTAACCTACTCTACTGTAGGTTCTTATTATAAGCCCGAGTATGGAAATTGTAGGGACCCTACAAAAAAGCACGTCTTGGTAGTTCGAGGCAGGTCCCAAAACCAAGATTGTTGTTGCTGGAGAGCTTGACACAGGCCAACCCTTGGGCCGCCCCCCCCCTCTCTCTCTCTCTCTCTCTCTCTCTCTCTCTCTCTCTCTCTCTCTCTCTCTCTCTCTCTCTCTCTCTCTCTCTCTCTCTCTCTCTCTCTCTCTCTCTCTCTCTCTCGCGCTCTCTCTCTCTCTCTCTCTCTCTCTCTCTCTCTCTCTCTCTCTCTCAACTAAACGGGTTTAGGGTTCAGGTGGTTTAGGGTTTAGGGTCTCTATCTCTCTCTCGCCCGCTCTCCCTGTCCTCTCCTCTGCGACCCTACATCCTGATTCCGTAAAGCCTTCCCTCGCCAGAACATGGTGAGACCAGGAACGCTGCGGCTTCTTCAACGGGCGGCGGAGATGGTGGAGCTTTGCTGGGGATGTGCGAAAATGGTTGTTTCAATAGCTGGTTTCCTTCAATCTTGCGAGCCCTGCAGCCAAGCCCGAAGCAATCAAGACGAGCAAGTAGAGGGTGCTATGCTAAGCATGGTGTGTCAGCGCCGATGTACGTGGGTATTCCACGTTGCAACTCCGGACCTCAAGCATGCAGGAAGTGTTCAGGGTTGTGGGGCAATCGTGCTAGGAACCTCAAGGATTTTCGGGTTTATGGGCTTGGGCATCATATGGTTAGGACATTTTAGGGTTTAGGACGGTTAGGATTCCGTAGACACAGACGACCCGCCCACTCTTTCCAGGAACCTCCTTGACGTCATCTGCGTGGCCATGATGTCTTTGGCGCTGGCACAGGCCGGCTGTCAATGTTAGTTGAAGGCTCATGGGACTTAGTAAGTAAGGTTATAAGTAGGTTATGATTAGGATAACCCCACTTAGGGGACTTATAACCCCAATTATAACCTACTTACTAAGTCCCATGATCCTCTAAGTAGTTGGGCTCCAAGATTGAGGGCTTGCAGCATCAGTCTGCCGTGAGACGTAGGCTTGGAGCCAGTGTACCCAGAGAGCTCAATACCCATTATAGAATAGGGTTTAGGCGTTTAAGGTTTGAGGTTTAGGGTTTAGGTTTAGGCGTTTAGGGTGTAGGGTTTAGCTTACATCATTATATGAAGCCGTGATATTTGTAGGCACTTTCCTTCGTTAAGGGGTATTGGGCTCTCTGGGTTCTTTGGGTCCGGCTTGCTCTCTGTACAACTGTAGCAAGCCATATTCGAAGCCCTCTTGCAATTATTTAGAGTTCAGGGTTCAGGGTTCTGTTCCAGCCCTGTCACAGAACCACATGAAACAACACCGTAAAGCCTTGCGAAACCCAGGCCTCAGCCAATCATGCCCATCTTAATGATCAGCATAGCTCAAAACCCTTTCATTTTAATACACTAGGATACATCAATAATATACCATAGTATGGACAACGACAGCTATTTTCATATGTATACGTACTACACACATTAATGTATACTGTTTACTCTAATTTGTACTGCAACATATACCATACTATCATCTGCGGGCCCCAAAAATCTGAAAACTTGCCTGAAGCTATGAGGCTATGAACTTTCACGGCTTTGCGGCACCCGTTGAGGCTCCTGAATACTCAACCGCTGAACCCCCAAACCCCAGCCCCCAAACACCCAAAGCCTTAAACCCGAAGTGCTCAAACTGAAACCCCAAACTCCAAAGCCAACAAACACAAGCTAAAGCCTCAAAACCCACAAACTCCAAACCTCGTCCTTCTTTCACCAAAAAGGAACGCAACCCTACTATAGAGGCTTTGATAGTTACTATGCTATAGCTATAATACGGAACCCCTACATAGTATTGGTCATCATTTAGGAACCTTTACTAAATCCTTCTAGTAGCCCGTATAGTTAGCCCTTGAAGACCCCTCGAAAGGAACCCCCACAATAGCACCTGTAGTAAGCCCCGTAGAGCAGCCCTAGGAGTCGAGAACGCTGGAGAACTTGTCCTCTTCCTTGAGGCCGGGCCCAAAGAGCTTTTCGGAACGTTTAGGGTTTAGGGTTTAGGGTTTAGGGGTTTAGGGTTTAGGTTACCCAAAAACTTCCCTCAAAGCCAGTAAAATAATGGCCCACCACCCATAAAAGGCTATTATTCTACATACTTTGGGGGTCCCAGTACTTATATAACCCGGTTCCTTACAAAGTAATTTCATAAAAGGCTATTATTCTACAGACTTTCGGAGTTCAGGGAAGGATCAGGGTTTTTAGGGAAGGGAGCTTTCGAGCACAACGTCCTTCAACACCCTGAAACCCTAGACTCTAGACCTGCCGTATTGTGATTCTAGGGGGATTGTGGGGCCATCCAAGTTCTAAGATGGTCCGGGGGCGGAGCCATCCGAATTCTCCTTCTGCATTCGTTCGTTTTCAGTTTGTCTAAGATGGTCCGGGCCGGAGCCATCCGTATCCTCCTTCTGCATGCTTTCGTTCGTTGTCAGTTTGTCTAAGATGGCTCGGGCTGGAGCCATCCGAATTCTGCTACAGTCTGTTCGTTCGTTTTCAGTTTGTCCAAGATGGTCCGGGGCGGAGCCATCCGAATTCTTCTTCTGCCTTCTGTCGTTCGAATTCAGTTTCCATCCGATTTCTGCTACTGCCTGTTCGTTCGTCTTCAGTTTGTCTAAGGTGGTCCGGGCTGGAGCCATCCGAATTCTTGTTCTGCCTTCGTTCGTTTTCAGTTTATCGAAGATTGTTCGGGCCGGAGCTATCCGAATTCTCCTTCTATCTGCCTTTTTCGTTCGCTTCAGTTTGTCTAAGATGGTCCGGGGCGGAGCCATCCGAATTCTCCTTCTGCACTCTTTCGTTCGTTGTCAGTTTGTCTAAGATGGTCCGCGCCGGAGCCATCCGAATTCTGCTACTGTCTGTTCGTTCGTTTTCAGTTTGTCTAAGGCGGTCCGGGCCGGAGCCATCCGAATTATTCTTCTGCCTTCTTTCGTTCGCTTTCAGTTTGTGTAAGTTGGTCCGGGCCGGAGACATCCGAATTCTTCTTCTGGTCTGGGCCGAGCCATTCGAATTCTCCTACTGCCTCTTCGTTCGTTTTCAGTTTGTCTAAGATGGTCCGGGCCAGAGCCATCCGAATTCTCGTTTTGCCTTGTCGTTCGTTTCCACTTTGTCTACGACAGTGCTGCCATGAGTGTTGCGGCGATGAAGGCACTGAACAAAATGTCCAGTAAAGGGGCGCTGGAAGAGGGACTCAAGTCTCCAGTACAGTACTTTAAGATCCTGTCACAGTCGCATTACACCCCTTAGTTTCAGTATCACGTACTGTTGAAGCTCTCCCATCTTCGAACCCATAGACACTCCCCTACGGCAACCTGAACCACCGGCAAGCCCAGCACCCTGGACCCAGAACCCTGAACCATGCTCCCCAAACCCTGTAAGACCGACCCCGCTAATGCAGGAACCTGATTCAGAAACCTTGAGCCTCCATTAGAGCTCCTTTTATGAATCCTAGTATTTTGGGGGTTATAGACCCAGGGTTTCTTAATCAGCGTCCTACATTACCCTCAACCCTAAACCCTGAACCCAAAACCCTGAACCCTGAAACCCGAAACCCTGAACCCTGAAACCCTAAGCCATGAATTCTGCGAGCGTCGCAGGATCATGCGGCTTGTCCGCCTGGTCCGTGCAACCCGGCTGCCTTTAAGGACCTTGGGTGGGTCCGGGTAGCCGCCTAGTAGTAGAGTAGGTCATGGTGTCTCGGAACCCATAGAGGAGTCCTGACAAGGGCTCCTTTAAGGGCTTCCTAGATTAGGTAACCTTTCACCTTTTTTGGGTAGTATGGTCCCCATAACCTTCAGCCCGCCATGATGCCCGACAAGTCGGTTAGGGTCGGTAGAGTTTACGGATTGTTAGGATCTGCCGGATGAGTAATATAGCGGCTTCAAGAATGACCAATACCATTTTGGGGGGTTCCTTATGATAACTCTAGTATTTATAACCTAGCGGCTTTAAGGCTGTTTCGGCTTTAGCGTTTAAGGTTCAGGATTCAGGGTTTTCGGTTTTAGGGTTTAGGCTTCAGGGTTTGAGTGCTTAGGGTTTCAGGGGCTAGGGATCATGAAAGTTTCAAGGCCTGGAATCCCTTCGCTCAGCGTATCAAAGAAGGAAGTGACCGGCATGAGTGAGACGGAAGGCAGAGAGGCTTTGCTCGACAATCTTCTGTACTTCATTCTGTTCTCTGCTATGGCGGCCATATTCCTTATCGTTGCTCATGCAGAAGTCCTCGGCAGTTCCTTGTTTGTTGCTGAATTTGCGCGCGTGTGCATGTGTGTGGGCTTGTGAGGTCACCGTAAGATCGAGTTACATTCGCTTGGACGTTTTTATGTGCCGATGCTCGACTTAGTAACTGGGTGGATACACTTTACACTTTGTGGCATAATACTGTTGATGATATAAATCCTGCAGTACCTTAAGGACCCAAAATCATGGGAATTATGGTATATTCCGTGTTATGGATAATGCAGGATTTTTATCATCAACCGTATTACCCGCTATGAAACTGAAATTGTACACTTTTGGGGGCTTATGAACTCAGCAACTAAGTCGACAAGCTGCTGGCTGGCAAATCCCTGCAAACAAGGTCCCTCCAGACCCAACCTGCCATGAAACCGAACCACTTGTTGTTCAACGAGTGTATGTATGTATGTATGTATGTATGTATGTAAGTATGCATGTATGTATGTATGTATGTGTATATATATATATATATATACATATATATATATATATATATATATATATATATATATATATATATATATATGCATTATATATATATATATATATATATATATATGTATACATAATGCATATATACACGTCATGCGCGCGCTCGCAGAGATAATCATAAAGGCATTTGATATGGCTGCATCTCTGTCTCTCCCTGCTCTCTGGTGCCTGTCTCTCCGTGTTTGTCAGCTCTGAAACAGATACCGTAAAGGGGACTCCAGAAAGTTGGAATATGGTTTGAGGGTAGGATACCCTAGAATATACCATAAAGGGTTTAGGATAATCTTCTTCCAACTTTCTGGCTTTTACTTTAACCCACTGGTTATAAGTAGGATAACCCCACTTAGGGGACCCCAATTATAACCTACTTACTAAGTCCCATGATCCTCTAAGTACCGTTCTTCATCAAGGAAACTTGGACCCTTTGCAGCAAAATCATGTCCAGCTGGTGCCCATCCGCATTCACCCAGAGACTCCAATACCCCTTAATTAGGGAATATTCCTTAGATCATATTAAGGATCCTACTATAATTTAAGGTATATTCCTTAATTAAGGGATATTGGAGTCTCTGGGCACAGCGCTGCATAAATAGATTGCAACATGGACATCCCTATGGTGGTAAGCACAAGCAATGCGCCCGGAAGTAGTTCATGTTCGTGTGGCCGCGTGTGGCTTGAATGTGGAGTTACACTTTCCACTACATGAGAGTTTCCGAAAGTTAGGGGTACCTTATTTTGGGGTCCTTATAAGACGGATCCACTGTTTAGGGCACGATATTACGGTCCCCTGTTTCGGAAACTCCCACAGCAGCGTTCTCTTTGAATTTTTGAGCTACACATTCCACTTATAAAGTGTCCTAAGCCCTAAACCCGGACCCCTCAACCCTACACCCTGAAACCCGAGACCCCTAAACCCTGAACCCCTTTTGAGGTACTATGGCATATGCGCTCCTCCCTGGCCCAGTGGACGCAGCTGCGCAACTCGGGCCCTGAACCCACGATCGGGACCTGGGAGTTCCGAAAATTGGGGGCACCTTATGTTGGGGTCCTTGTAATAAGGATCTTATTATTTAGGGTATTAGATTAGGGTCCCCTATTTTTGGAAACTCCCACCTGAACCCGAGACCCCAAACCCTGAACCCCAGGATACTAGAGGGGCCTTCACTGATAATTGCCTATACCATTTTGGGGGTTGTCTTTAAAGGGGTCTATAAGGGCTATTATAAGGATTTAGTAGAGTGGCCTTCCTCATAACATTCCCTACACAGGTTGCTGGGTCCTTATTGTAATTGTAGGGTTACTGGGCCCCAAAACCCTATTCTAATTATTTGAGGCCCCTATATTAGGCTCGGCAGAGTAAACTCAAGACAAATACTCAGTCTAGAACGTCTTGACCTAAACCCCGTACCGAGCCTCAGATTAGGGTAAAGGGTTTAGGGTTTGGGGCATTTACCCAAAGCCCTGAGGCCGGCTTCATGACTCCTTCTTGCATTAAGCATGACTGCACAGCTGCTGCTGCTATTCCTCGTTGACTGTCATTCTTTGAAAGGCCTTATGCGCCAGTAAAGTAGAACATGCCCTCAAAACCTGCGGAGTCATGTTGGGCGTGTATGTTGAAGACTCCACACCGCGCCTTGAACGACATCGCATATTTCAGACCAGGTCGTTTCCAGCTCCATCCATGTTGCCTGTCCCTTTGGCGCTCGTGCTTTTTATTTTGGCGTTTAAGAGAGCGGAGCACCAGAACGCAGGCCAAAGAATCTATAGGATCAAGAGAAGTAGGCCTGGCTTATTGAGAATCCCCTCAGTGAGGGATGGCTCAAACTGTCGTCCTTGACCAGCCGCCCCAGAAGTGTGGTTGAGAGCTTGAGCGAAGCCCGTAACCCTGAAAGGCCGTAAACGCTCCACCCTAATTCTCAAATTGAACCCTATGTAGGGTACTATATTATTAGGATCTATATTAGGATCCCCTCTTTTTGGAAACTCCCGCATGGACTACTTCTTTGGAAGGCGCCTATATCGGCTTCCGGATAAGTTTAGCGCATCCTTGAACCTTAATTAAGCACCATTTTCCTCGACATCGGTGGTTCTCGAACTTGAGATGCCGTTGGATGCGTGACAGAACTTCGTCACTCTTCAACAAGGAAAGCAAAAGAAGGACTCAAAGAACCGCCGCATGATTGTCTCGCACGAAGGTGAGCTGCGAATTCTGATGACATCACTCAGCGAAAGCATCTTGGCGTCCAGCATCAGTAGTATTCAGCCCACCAACGCCACACTCTTGCTGAACTCCCTCCTCCTTGAGATGCCCGTGTAGGCTGGTGTAACTGGGCCGGGGGATACATACAAATGTAGAAAGACACATAGGCGGGAGAGAGAGAGAGAGAGAGAGAGAGAGAGAGAGAGAGAGAGAGACGGAGACGGGAGCAGGGAGCAGGGAGACTCCGGGGAGGTGGGGGATATGGCAACTGCCCTCCAGGAGGGGAGCTGAATTCGAGCGTGCACAAGTGTTGCTAGTACTTCGGTGGTGCTTCGCAATTCTCAATAGGGTCGCCGCTTCGTGTGGGGTTTCAGAGTTGAAGCCTTAGTTCGCGTTTCAGGTTTAGGGTTTGGGGGTTTCTGGGTTCAGGTTTTTCGTTTTGGTTGTCACTTCTATGTGTTTTATGTTTTGAAGGGGGTGAGCTTGACTGGGTAGCGGTCCTTGTTTTAGCCGGTTTTAGCTTCGTAACTGCAGCTCCTTGTTCGACACTGATGTGTGGTGGCTGGATCTACAAAATACTTAGTTGAGGAGGTTGTTATGATGCTGGGTCGCTACATATTTGCTGTGTTCTTATTGCAGCTAAGGCGGTTATGAAATACTGTGATTGGTTACGATGGTCGTATACTTCTTACCGGAGTGTGTTCGAAAATGGACTGCATTGACCTATTTCAACCCAAACACCCCACTCTAAAGCGGACCCCATCGCGGAGCAGGGCCCCATACTATGGAACCCCCCCACAGGTCCCTTAAAGGAGCGATGGAACGAAGCCCTACCGATCCCCTAAAGGAGCCTTCAGAGGAACCCCTGCCCTACCGATCCCTGAAAGGGAGCCTTTAAACTTTAAAAGAACCTTTAAGGGACCCCTATTCTAATGACTAGGGCGAAGCTGTCCGAGGCGTTAAAGTCATGGCATGGTTGGCCATTCTTGTTTTCAGCCCCGCGGTCGATTCTGGGTTCAGGGTTTGGCATTTTAGGGTTCAGGGTTTAGAGGTTAAGGGTTTCAGTTTAAGTTACCATACTAGGCTTCTATAGGAAGTAGTATGGTTTCTTTAGCCCTAGCTTTGTTTTTGTTGGTTGGGTTTTACTGGCGACTGAGTTGGGGGTTTAGGGTTTTAGGGTTCAGGGTTTGGGGTTTAGAGATCAGATTTCGGCATTCAGTTTTCTGGTGATGTAGTAATTTAGGGTTTGAGCTTTCGGACATGCTTTCAGTGGTCCGGGGTTGAGGCTTGAGCGTTTTGCCTGCACCGCATGGCGATAATGATGAGGATGTCGAGGAGGAGATGGGTCCCCATAATTTCCATACTAGGGCTTATAATAAGAACCTACAATAAAGTAGGTTACGGTAGTTCAAGGTGGGCCATGCCTCGATCAAAGAGATCTTGGGCATTTCATTTGCAGCCCCTGGAGCAGCCCATGCCGAAACGCACCCCTTTGCCCCAAACCCTCAAAAATCAGCTTAAGACCCATCTCCCGACGGTAGTGAGCCCCTAAACTCCGAGTCCGAAATCCGCAGCTCTGTCTCAGCAGTTGGGAGGTGCTACGCTTTCTTAGAGGATCATGGGACTTAGTAAGTAGGTTATAATTGGGAGTTATAAGTCCCCTAAGTGGGGTTATCCTAATTATAACCTACTTATAACCTTACTTACTAAGTCCCATGAGCCTTCAAGTTTGTCCAGGCTCCAGTCTTTTCTGGGCTGAGGATTTCGGATCGAGGTTGGGTGTTGGACGACAAGGTTCGCTCCATGACGAGACCGCATGGGTAAAGCCCTACGGGAACCTCATACTTTTAATACTACTAATACTGCTAATACTATTAATACTACTAATACTACTAGTACTACTAATACTAAAACGAATAAGAAGCCCTAGGTTTTCGAGCCATGAGCTCATAACAGCAGTTCACCATGAGGTGGCATCTACGTGGCCAGCCTCGTCATGACGGAAGGGGTCTGGCGGAAATGCCCCAATCCGGAGACGGAGTTGCACCCTGGCCAACAACTGTATTTATTACCACAATGACAACTGCGATGACAACAACAGATAAGAATAGTTAAAATGGGCAAAGGCATGGTAGCAAGTATCTCCAAGTAAACACATCGTGGATATGTTCTATGTAAAGTTCGTCGTAATCGTAATCTTATGAATTAAAGCCAGAATGACATGCACAAAAAACAACAGCGGGTCTTGAAGCCGTGCAGTTGGGCAGAGCTGTCTCTGGTAGGGTTGATTGGCTGGTGGGGCCAGTTATTTTCATGTGTTTATGGTTTTAAAGGGTGATGGGAAGTGGCAAATCGGGCTAGCAGTGCGGTAGCTGGAATAGCCTGCTCACAACGACTCTTGAGCTTCCAGCCAGTAATAGGGCTAAGGCTAAGGCCAATATAGGGGTCGGAATGTTTAGTGATAGCATCCCCTTGTAGAGCCTATGTAACCATGCTCTAATGTATCCCCAACGCCCAATTCCCGTTACTAAGGCCTTTACTTGCGGTTTCGGGCATACAACAAGGCCCGTGACGCCCGGAAACCTGCTACTGTAGGAGCCTTAATAATTAGGATAGGGTTTGCGGCATCCTTATTATAATTCTAGTATTTATAGGGTTTGCGGATCCTTATTATAATTCTAGTACTTATAATCTACCTCAAAACTCTTTTCTAGTTGTTTTAGGCCCCTACATTACTTAGCGGCTGCTTCATTCCCCAGGACTCCTCATTCGTGGTTGGTTTTGTCACCCTTATTTGGTTCATCACCAAAGGCCTCGAACTCAAAACGGCGCATGCTTCCTCAAAGCCGTCCTACGTTGAAAGATTCTCCATACCCCTCAGAAACTATGTGAAAACTGGTGCATCCATTGTGCAGAATGGGGAATCCTCTTCATCCCATAGGTGCTAGGGCGTGATACTTGACAAGGCTGTGCCATAAATTTGGCACACTCTTCGACTCCATGATCACGTTCTTTCAGTGCCTTTGCCTTGCACAAAGTGAGAGCGCCAGACAACCATGAACCCAACACCCTGCATCGGAAAACCTGAACCCCAAACCCAACATCCGAAACCCTAGACCCTAAACCGTAAACCCAACATCCTAAATCCTAAACTCCGAGCCCTCAACCCTCAATTCTAAACCAAACTGCGATCGAGGGTTGAGGGTTGCATCTTAGGCCCCTTGAGCAGTAACATACAGTAACATCTGAGCCCCTGCATGATCCGAAAGGCTCTTCAGGGGTTTCGGGCTCTAGTTAAGGCGTGGTTCAGAGCTCGACGGCTCAAAGATCCCCACCAAGCCATCAGCAGCAAGCCCCGCAGCGCACGCAAACTGAATTTAAAGCTCTCTAAGGCCCTGAAGCCCCATATCATCTATCTAGCTACACAGTTCCCATACGGGTTCTGCAAGCGGCTTATAGGAGTTCCGCAAAAGCACCCTCATTCCTAATCACCGAACCTTAAACAAACATCCCTAAAAACCCCAATCCCGGAGCTGCAGATCGACCCCCCTAAAGGGAACTCCAGAAAGTTGGAATATGGTTTCAAGGTAGGCTATCCCATAATTTACCATAAAGGGTTTAGGATAGTCATATTCCAACTTTCTGGCTTTTACTTTATATCCTCAAACCTTGAACCCTAGAACTCCTCAAACCCAAACTGTGCTTCTATATTATAGTCTCCTTAGGAGTTATGTGTTTTTTGTTTTCTGTTCATATAATTCCCTAAACCCTAAACCCTAAATCCTAAACCCCAAACCCTAAACCCTAGAATACTAACAAGGGTAGTCTTATGATGGTGCTAAGGATGGTGTAGGGGTCCCGAAGAGGTGATCTCGGAAGCAGCAAGTGCTGCGCGTTCGGAAAGCCTGGTTATGAGATCCTCGAGTTTATCGGCGAGCTTCAAAAAAATGAAGGACCCCTATGTCGGACCCTAAATATGGCAGGATCCCTGATATAAGGAGCTCCCCCCCCAATGAGGGGACCTCAGCTCCGATAAACCCTAGCCGTAGACTCTAAATCCTACTTGAAGGCTCATGGGACTTAGTGAGTAAGGTTACAGGTAGGTTATATTTCGGATAACCCTACTTAGGGGACTTATAACCCCAGTTGTAACCTACTTACTAAGTCCCATGATCCTCTAAGTAAGCTCCTTGTTAGAAACTCTTGTCCGGTCGATTGAGGATCCAGTTCAGTGGCTTGCTATGGAGCCATCTCTGGGACGAGGCCCGTTGGAATCTTGAGTCGTACGTGATGCGAAGCTGTTAAAGTTTAGGCCCCTGAAGCCGTGAGCCAGGCTCTGAAATTTCAGGGTTGAACGCGCTGATAGGTATTCGCCGGGCTTTTGGTGGGCATTTCAGCTATCTCTGTCGCTGAATGGTTTTCGGGTTTTATCCGAGTCTATCCGATAGGAGGATTCCGGGCATCGCATCAACGAATCCCACACCATATGGGAGTTTCCCAAAATAGGACACCCTCATATAGTATCCTAAGTAGTAGGATCCTTATTATAAGGACCCCCAGGATAAGGTACCCCTAATTTTCGGAAACCCCCGCAGGCCCTGCAACCTCAGTCCTGCGCCCTGAACACGGCCCCACTAAGTGCCCCAAACCCGAAATAAACCCTAGTTGGAGGCTCATGGGACTTAGTAAGTCTGGTTATAAGTACCTTAATTGGGGTTATAAGTATACGTACCTTAATAATAACCGTAATTACTAAGTCCCATGATCCTTTCAGTAAATCCGAATCCTTGTAGGGCTTTGGGTGTAGGGCAACTGTACATAGGGGCTGAGTTAGGGTAGGCTTATATAAACCCGAACTCCTAAACCCCTAAACCCTAAACCCTTTATAACCCTAAGCCCCTAAACCCTAAGCCGTTAAATCCCAGACCCAAAGCTTACATAATGTTTGGGGTTTTTGCAGGAGCTGTTTGGCTTTAGGCAGAGTGAGGGTTTAGGGTTTAGGGCTGGTTTGGGGCTGGGCGTAAAACCCAATCTCAAAGCCTTAAACCCTGCTTAGAACCCTAACCCCTTAGGCGCAACGCAGTGGACCCAGGCTTCAACACCCTACAACTCATCTGCAAACTGTGCAACCAAATTTGTGGGAGCTCTAAGCCCTGACTCTAAATCCCTGACCTCAGGGGTTTTGAAACACCAGCCAGGAGGCCCTAGACACAAAGCCTGAGCCCCCACTTTTCAACTGCAGGTTCAAAGCCTGGAGTGGATTTTTCAGGCACGGGTTGGGAAACGGTCGTCTCGGGGCATTCGACGATAGGGGGTTGTTGGTTTGGGGCTTTTTACGGCTTCAGGATACTCCTTGGGGTGGGTTCAGGGATGTACAGTATTTATACAGGTCCGACCGAGTCTCCACATTAACGAGCCTTTCTCGTCACACAGGCTGACAGAGTTGCATAGGGGCTGCAGCTTCGTGGCGACAAGCTTCAGCATTTGTGGGATTTAAGCAGGACGTAGGTGTGGTTGAAGCGAAAAATTTGGGTCTAGCCGTAGCATTCACAAGTTGCCACGAAAGAACTGTGATGCGGAATTTGGGGCGGGAGTAAGATCAATGCGCCTGGCCTTCTAAGCTGCAGTGCCGGACCTTGTTCGACAACGTCACCCAAACCCTGTAACACTGTAGGCTCCCAATCCTCCACCAATGGTCCCGCACAGTGCAAGATCATCTAAAGCCCGACGACACATCCAAAATCCAGGTGCTGAGTGCAGCAACTTTTCGCTGTCAGAAATTTGTACCACCGAGTTGCGCTAGGCAGTTGCGCCAATCATCCCTATCCTGCAAGCATGCGGCTGCAAAACCCCGGATGCGTACATGTGGGAGTTTCCGAAAACAGGGGACCCTAAGGACCCTAATATAGTGATAGTAGGATCCTTATTATAAGGACCCCTAAACCCTAACCCTAAACCCTCCCAAGATAAGGTACCCCCATTAGTCGGAAACTCCCATGTAGTCCAAGGACTTCGGACCCGCCCAGAGCCCAGGTCCTAAACTCCCCCGAAACCCTAAACATCCCTAAACCCTTACAAGCCCCTAATCCCCTAAACCACTAACCCCTAAATCCTAAACTCTACACCCCTAAACCCCAAACCCCCAAACCCTAAACCCCTAAACCCTAAACCCCTAAACCCCCAAACCCCCCCCCAAACCCTTAAACTAAGCCCAAAGCCCTCAAAAGCGCCATTTGGAGGCGGCCTTCTTGAGCTATGTAGGCTTTACGCTGCTGATCGTGGTGCCTGGTGGCATGTGGGGGATACCCATAGGCCCCAAGCAAGATATCTGGTTTAGGGTTCAAGGGTTTATGCTTCACGGGTTTAGGTCTTAGGTTCAAGGGTTTAGGGTTGCTAGGGTTTAGGCTTCAAGGGTTAAGGCTTCCAAGGTTGATGACGACCTCACGGTTCGACGAGGTTTAGGTCAGTCGGTCAGTCTTGGGCTTTTGCTGCAAGACTTAGTAGCTGGGTGGATACACTTTACACTTTTGGGGATAAGATTACCCACTATTAAAGCCAAAAGTGTGCACTTTGGGTCCTATGAACTGCAACTACTGTTGATGAGATACATCCTGCATGACCCTAAGGACCCTAAGCCATGGGGATTATGGTCTATTCCTGGCAATCGTAGGAAGATGAGGAAGTCCCTACTGAAAAAGGTTCACCCAAAGGGTTGGCATCAATGGAGCTCCTATGGCACACCAATCAAGAATTGCAAGATCCTGCAGCCCTAAAGAGTAGACCGTAAAAGGAGAGGCTTCAATAATTGCCTATACCATTTTGGGGGGGTTCCTTATTATAATTATAGCATAATGGGCCCCAAATCCCTATTCTAATTATTATAAGGCCCCTATAGTATACCGTGCGAAACCAGTGCAGCCCCTACAGAATCCAACCAGGCCGCGAAGGCACCACCGCTCTCAACTTTAAGCCAATCACTAAACAGACCTCACAAGAAGGAGACAACTCATAACCTCAAAACAAGAAAGCTTTCGAACAAATAGAGCTTGACTCGCAAACATGCGAAGTTGGAGGGTTTTGGGCTCTTGAAACCAAGGCAAACACCATCACCAGCTTCGTTTGCAGTCTCCAGACGAATGTGACGAAGCAGCCGGGCTCTAATCAAACATGGTAAGAGCCCCCAAGGGCTTGGGGTGTTGTTTGAAAGGTTGGGTTTGAAGGCTTTGGGCTTAGTGGAAGGCAGGGATCTAAGGCTTGGTGTCTAAAGCTGATGATTGCGCACTTCGACCCAAGATTTTTCTAAGCTTGTGGGCTGGAGGATGCCAGGATTAGGGACGAAAAAACCCAAGTTCGCAACCGCTAGTCCAGGGGGGCTTTGTAGATACTTTTCGTGAAAGATGCGCGCGTGCAGCCCGAACATCATCATGGAGTCATCGTATACTACGCCCTGAGTGCCTTTTCTCATATCCAATCCTTTTTGCAGTTGTATTGAAGCTGCTCTGCACAAGGGATGCCATGGGCTTATTACCCCATCTGCAGACTCCAGACCCCAAGCCGCAGTCGCCAGCCGAAGCGTTGTCTGAATATGCAGGGAACAGCATGTAGGAACCTGATCAAGAAACCCTGGGCCCAGAACACCAAAATAGTAGGACTCGTATAAGGAACCCTACAAAAGGCCCAAGGTTTCTTAATCAGGCTCCTACATTTTTACAATACCCTTATAGATCCCTTGTAGTAACCCTTATAGACCCCTTTAAAAGGCCCCTAATAAAGGCCCAAGGTGTCTTAATCAGGGTCCTACATTATCAGGAAAAGCAACAGCCGAGGGGTGGTCCTGCCAGGCTGGTTTAATGCTAGCTCGAGGGATGCTGATGTGAGGTTTCGGCTTTAAAGGTAGGGTTTGCTAAGTATCTATTTGGGATAATGGCAAATTCCACCCTAAACCTTAAACCGCGAAACCCTAGACCCCTAAACTCGACCCCTAAACCCCGGACCCCTAAACCCTAAACCCCCTAAACTCTGGAGTCCGCGCCGAGGAGAGAAAGGGAGCTCCTTATCGACTCGGAGCTCGACTTCAACGAGCGCCTGGTGCGGCAGCTCCTCGGTGGCGAGCTTTTAGGGTTTAGGGTTTAGGGTTTAGGGGGTTTCCTTACCTTGGGCTAGTAGGGAATGGAGGAATGGGGTATAATTATAACTACTATTACTATGTACCATTCTTCCATTCCCTGCTAACCAAAGGTAAGTGTGGGGTTTTCGGCTTCAAGCAGGTTTAGAATTGACTTTTCTGGTACTGAGGGTGTTGAGACTTGCAGTTTTGGGTATATTGTTTGGGAAGGGCTTCCGGCAAGGGGCGTGCAGGGTTCTCGTATTCTAGGGTTTAGGGTTTAGGAGCTAGGGTTTGGGGTTTCGATACCTTGAAGAGACTTGTTTGCGGCTAGATCCACGGTCGAGAGCTTCTGGACTCGTCTAAGTGGCTCGTGGCTCCAGGCTTGGCCTGCTCAGGGTGCATGGAGAGTGAGGTTCAAGGTCCATGCTGCAGTGATGAAGCTTCGCCGGTTTGGGGTTTAGGGTTTAGGGTTTAGGGATGTAGTCGTGGCGATGGTGATGGTTCTGATGATGATGGTGATGATGATGATGGCGATAACAATAAAAGTATCGTGGTTAGTGTTCTTTTTAGGGTTATTGGTGCTACTACCGTTATTGTGGCTATTGTCATCATAATTGGATACTCTCATTCGTACTATTGCACTCGCAGCCGCAGTCGGAGTGGTAGCAGTGAAAATAAAGTAGCAGCGCTAGGCTTTGAGGGTCGAATCCCCAAAACCCAAACCCCAAGCACCAAAACCCGGAACTTCATCCCCGAGCCCCAAACACCCGCTGCGGGCAAAAAGGCTCTACGCCATTTTCCGGGACTTCGACCAGAACGGCGCCTCAGTGACAGACTCCGGCTTTAGGCCTTGAGCCTATCGGGGGCCTCAGAAGGTAGGATGAAGGTAGGTGGGATATTCCCAAATAAGAGTCTTTATATAAGGGATCCTTAATCCCACCTACCTTCATCCCACCTTGTGAGGCCTCCGAGCCTATTGGGCCTATTTTTCTGTACTTTTGCACCGCAAGTCTCGTCAGTGGCACAATGTACTCGAAAAACGCTGATCTCTTGGTACTACCCTTACAATCGTTCCTGCTCATCTTTTGCGACGCGCATAATGCCATGCTCTCCGGTTGGCTAAGTTTGGGATTTAGCGCGATGAACTTTCAACTACCCTGGAGTACATCAGTCAGAACTTTAGCAGCTTGGCAGTCATGCACCACTCCACTGCAAATGAAGATTGTTCTGCATTCTGCTTCTTTTTGGGGATACTGTCTCAATTGCCATCTGTAAACAAGTCGCCACGGCAGATGTCCAACGGCTGCGATTACTTAGAGCCTTCTCCAAATTCTAGAATCAGGTGTCCCCGGCGGACCCCATACCCTAAGCCTTAAATCGTAAGTCCTAAACCAAAGCCCTAAATCCTAAACCCTAGACCCAAACCCCGCGAGGCAATGGCGCCGTCTCTTGGACAGAGTTCCAGTTGGCCCTGCAAGACGAAAGAATGCAAGCGCCACTGGATTGACATTGGACTCTAATTTGAAAACCCTAAGGTGCCAGGTTTCGGAGTGAAGAGTTTAAATCTAAGCCGGCACTAGGGCCTAAACCACGCAATGCCCGAAACTTTCGCGTGGGATGCGGAACGTTTTTGCATCTGAGTTGCAGCCATGGGCATTGCAGCAGGAGCATTTGCAAGGGTTCAATGGGCATTGGGTTTTCAGGTTTAGGATCATGACCGGTGGCAGCGATGATGGTTCGGGATTGCTAGAGATGTTACTGATAGCAGGGGGCTGATTTCAGGATTTCAGTCTTTGTTTTGGTGTTTATATTGGGGTTCTCCCTAATCCTAAACATGCTGTAGACGTTCCGAGCCAAACTCCCTGAGCCTTCCCACCAGCGCGATGTGTCCCTTCTCTGTGGCGAGACCCTAAATCATCAATCTTGCGCATACATACACACATACATACATCCATGCATACATTATCATACATACATAGCACATATGTATATATATATATACACACGCACTATACATATATGAATATATTGATATATATTAATATATATTTATATATATATATATATATAATGTCAAGAAGTAAAATTTGATGCAATCTATCTTAATCTTGCAAAGATACAAGCCGGATCATCGCAAGGTTTCTGTCTGCCCTCGAGCTTGATATGTCGGATGCGGCGACTTGGCTTCTGGGGTTTTTGGTTTAGGGATCTAGAAGTTTAGGGTTTAGGGGTTTTGGGAGTTTAGGGGTTTAGGGTTTACGGGTTTAGGGTTTCGGGGTTTAGGATTTTAGGGGTAGCGTGGCCCGCCTCGCATGGCTTCTTTGTGTGGGGTTTGGGGCTTATGTGCCTCGGAGCTTCGCATTATGTATTTTGTGTTCGGTTGATAGGGTTTTGGGCCTTTTAGGGTTTATCAAGCTAGACTTGAGTAGTATTTCATGCTTTTCGCGGCTGCTGCTTTGAAGTTTACTCCTCGTACTGAGATAAATGCTTTGCCACAGTATTTCTTGCTTCACTGAAGTATTGATTGTGGTTACAGACTCCGAACACCATGCCCGGTGAGGTGAAGGTCTTCCACATCCTTGCCTCAGACTCCACCGGCGCTATTGAGGCGAGACCGGAAGGGACTCATCTTCGTTTGAGTTTGCATTGGAGTTTCAGGAAATCAGGGACCTTGAGACAATACAAGCCACCACGAAGCTTCTGACAATTCCGGATACGGAGGTTGTGGGCTGCTCGTGGTTTAGGTTTGGGGTTTAGGGCTTTAAGGCTTGCGGCTCAGCACTTTGGGGTGTGTATGGGGAGTGTGACGAGCATTTCGAGGGACCGACATCCCAAAACGTAAATTGAGCGCAAGGTAGATTTCAGCGTTCGGTCTATTACCCTTGATCGGGATCCTTGCTCGACGGTCGAGGATGGAGCTCTGCTTTGTGTGTGTGTGTGTGTGAGTTTTTTTTTTGGAGGGGGGGTGGGGGGGTGGGTGAGGGTTTTGGGTTTAGGGTTCTGGGTTTTGGGTTTCAGGTTTTGGGTTTAGGGTGTAGGGTAGGTTCAGGGCACAAGGCCGGAAGTTCGGTCGACAAGGCATGCTGAAAGCTGGCGTGACCTCCAGAAAGCCGGAAAAAGCGTCCGGCCAACAGCATGCAAGAGCATGGTTTTGTCCTACTGATACTTCGAATCGTACATGATTTTAGTACCCTCATCCTGGTTTGATTTGAGTCTACTGAGCTTCAAGACAGGTCCCAAACATGTAGGCCGGGACTGTGGGTTCTGGCCACCTTCCCGAAAGCCCTGGCCCTGGGAGAGCAAGCTATGCTTCTACTCAGTACTTGAAGGCTCATGGGACTTAGTAAGTAAGGTTATAAGTAGGTTATAAGTTATAATCATAATTAGGATAACCCCACTTTGGGGACCATAACCCCAAAGACAAACCTATTTACTAAGTCCCATGATCCTCTAAGTATTGCGGCTCCTTAACTCAACGCAACCAAATCTACTAAGTGCGATACAAAGCCTCGCACTCTGTGGTTTCCAGGAACCTTAAAACCTAAACCCTAACCCCCAAAACCCCTGAACCCCTGAACCCGAAACCCTTAATTAAACCCCTAACCCCTAACCCCTAAACCCTAAACCCTCAACATCCCTCCCAGAAAGAACGAACCGGACCACCCGAAACCTCAGCCTTGCTTCCTAAACACCTAAGCCCTGACTGAAGCCCCCACAGTGGCCCTCCTGTGGAAGGAGTCGGACTTCCTGCTCGGCTGCCTACGCCTCCAAGTCGGCACTCCGAGGGTTGTTTTTTTTTTCAGAGCTTTCGAGGAGTTTTGTTTTCGGGGGTTTAGGGTAAAGGGTTTAGGGTGTAGGTTTTAGGTTTAGGGCCTAGGGTATAGGAGTGAGGCTTTAGGGCTTAGGGTTCTCATGTTTGATTTGGGTTGAACTCCAGGTCCTTTATTGTTTGAGGCAGGGCGCAGCGGCAGGTCGCGGCGGGGGGGCGGGGTTTGGGGATCAAATCATTCGGTTTAGGGGTGTGTAAGGGCCTCATGCCATCGGGGTCAATCCCCTTTGTATCGGAGTGTCGGCTTTTCGGTTTCTTGGTCTGTGCGGAATCCAAGTAGGTGAGAGAGCCCGTTTGGGGTCAGGGTGCCACCATGAGCTTAAGCGTCTACCAAGGACTCCGAGGAGGGGCAACTGCCGTGGACATGGTGAGGATTCAGATGGAGCCGTTTGGCTAATGAGTCTACGTAATTAGGGCGCTCAGGATTGTGGTTGTAAAGAATTCAGGGTTTAGCGTAATCAAACGATGTTTCGGGTAATTGGGCTTGGAGAATGTAAAAGGAGTTAGCGCAAGTATCGCTAGGTTCGTGGTTTAGGATCCAGGTTTCCGGCCAAGGTTTTAGGGCTTATCAGCTTACAAGAAAGTTCTGCCCAGGCATCCTCTGTGGCTGGGTCGTATGCATATGAATCCTTGGAAGGGTCGTGGTTTCAGGCTTTGATGGAGGTGAGAGGAATCAATCGCTTTTTGCTGCAGTTCTTGAGGCACGTTGGTGTGCAGATTCGCTTCGAACAGAATATCCAAAGGAATTTGGGAGTTTCGTCAACTGGCAGCACTATTCTTGTTCCATCGAGACTTTTCAGCGCTTGCGTGGAGAGTTGCACACAAAATCCAGGCCTGGAGACAAGAAGGAGCAAACCTGCTCAGATGCCCAGCAGCACCCACAAAGCCACGCTCGAACTCAAGAAACAAACTCTGAACCTTCAGACCTACTTGGAGGTTCATGGCTAGTTATAAGTGGGGTTATAAGTAGGGTAACTATACTTATAACTTAAATCCCATTTTAGGGGACTTATAGCCCCACTTATAGCTACCCATGAACCTCCAAGTAAACCGCACGACTCTACGTCCCAAACCGCGAAACTTTGAGTCTTAACTGCCAAAACGATAAAAGACCCTAAGCCCTTAATCTGCAAACCCACACCCCAGCAAAAAGAAACTGGCCCCGATCCCATCGAATTCCTATTTTTATCCATGTTTCGTCGCCCTTGTTCAAGCGTTCTCTCGTAGCCGTTGCAGCAAACCCCTATAACCCTAAATCCTAAAGCCCCAAACCCTAAAACCCTAAACCCCAAAACCCAAAACCCCAAAGCCCTAAACCCTAAAACCATAAACCCCAAAGCCCTAAACCCTACAAGCCTATCAATCCCAAAGCCCTAAACCCTGAAACCCTAACCCCCAACGCCCTAAGCCCCAAAACCCATGCGCCTGAGGCAAGAGTGGATGCACAGCGCTCTGCAACAGACCAGGGCGATGACCCAGAGGACTTCAGCCTCCTGGGTTTGGGGAGTTCGGTGGGTGTTGGGTCTGTAAGGTTTAGGTATTTGGGGTTTACGGGTTGTCTAGGATTTTTGGTCTTTGGGGTTTAGGGGTTAGTGCTTCGGGTCATAGGTGTTCTGTGGCTTGGTAGTTCAGGTTTAGGTGTTTGGGGACCGCTGTTCAACGCTGTGACAACAGCCGTGCAAAGCTTCTTTTATCCGTAAGTACCAAGCCCTTCAAGAAAACCCTCCACAAACCGGGTTTAGCCGTTAAGAGTTGAGGATTCTCCATGTTCTGGCCAGCGACTTCCGCAACAATGCGCCGCCGAATGAGCAGCAGAGGACGATCAAGATCTTCGGGCTTTGGTTTGGAGTCAAGTTCTATCCTGCGTTTTAGAGGTGCGGGTTCGGGTTCACCAATGGGTTTGGGGTTTTGTTTTTAGGTTTATTGCTTTCAGGTCAGGGTCATACCGCGGTTTCTTCGGATCGGTTTGTGGCTGAGGGTAGTTTTGGACAGAGATGCCGGATTACGCAGTGGTGTTCCCTGGGCGCTACACGACTTGAACATTGAACAAGGTAACTGGTAATAATACCACGAGCCCTTGTCATCGTCACCATTAGAGTTTTGAGCAAAATGTGAGCCTATTCTTCGAATACTGAAGCCCCTACATCAATAGATCAGTTTCCTGCAACATCCTTTCGCACCTCTTTTGGCGACAGTAGGAAACAATGTGACCTACTTCAGATAAAGCGCTCAAACACACAGTAGACTGCTTTGCGACGCAAGTTATAGCCTGCTTCTTACGACGACCTCCTTGACCTTGAAAACCATCACGCATGCTACAGTTCAGGGTTCAGGGATGTTTTGGGTTCTGGCATAGGACCAACAGTTCCGGGTAGTTTTGGCCTATAGTTAAAGTTTTGCCGAACAAGCCGAGTTTTCTTGCGGCTTTCTAGGGTGTGGGGTTGGGGGTATTCCATAACGATCCCCACTGAAACTGAAACTACCCCCCCCCCCCCCCCCCCCCACCGGGAAAAAAATGCGCTCATACTGAACTGATATTGAACTGATACTGAAACTGACACTCCCCCCTCACCCCCCGGAAAAATTTGGCACTGATACTGAACGGATACTGAAACTGAAACTGCCCCGCGGGAAAAACTATTGCACTGATACTGAACTGATACTGAAACTGAACTGAACAACTGAACTGAACTGAATCTGCCCCCCCCCTTCTCAGGAAAAAATATTGCACTGATACTGAACTGGTACTGAAACTGAAACTGAAACTGAACTGAAACTGAACTGTCCCCCCCCGCTGAACTGAAACTAAAACTGAACTGAAACTGTCCCCCCCAGGAAAAATTTTGCGCAAGTTCGTGAGGCTTCCAACACGGAACACCAACCACGGAACACCAACCTCTTGATCCTTGGGCCCGAAGCCTTGTAACCGCTTTAACCCCAAACCTCGTACCCTAAAGCCTAAACCCTAACCCTAAACGCTACAGCAAAGCCTGAAATCTTGTACCCGAAACACAATAATGGGCTGGCGCCTCCGGCTAAGCTTTGTAGCAAAGCCTCGGATGCCCCTTCGCTGAGCCGCAGTTTCCTGCGAGGATCCTAGGCGCGCATAGCGCCTCCTTCGATCATCTCTCTGATTCAGCTGCTGGGCTTTCACTACTTGGAGGATCATGGGACTTAATAAGTAGGTTATAATTGGGGTTATAAGTCCCCTAAGTGAGGTTATCCTAATTATAACCTACTTATAACCTTACTTACTAAGTCCCATGAGCCTTCAAGTACCCAGGGCTTCAGCACCTTATACTTGGAGGTTCATGGCTAGTTATAAGTGGGGTTATAAGTAGGGTAACTGTAATTACTTATAACCCATATTAGGCGACTTATAACCCCACTTATAACAACCCATGAACCTCCAAGTAGAGCCCTTTTTCATAGTCTTTACGACACCCGTTCAGAGCCCGAGGCCCGCAGAGACCTCGTAATGTCCGTAAAGCTCCAGCTCTGCGTTCGACGGAGAGGCAGACCCAGAGAGCCCAATGCCCCTTTACTAGGGAATATGGCTTAAATTATGTAGGGCTTCAGATTATGATTTAAGCTATATTCCTTAATGAAGGGGTATTAGGCTCTCTGGGGAAGTGAAGCCACGAATCTTGAATCACCAGAATCCGCAGACGTGAAAGCTTTGCAGTTCCAGCTTTTCGGGTGCAGCCTGGGAGATGTGTTAACTGAAGCATCGGACCAGTCAGCACTTACATGGGAGTTTCCCAAAATAGGGGACCCTAATATAGTACCCTAAATAGTAGGATCCTTATTATAAGGACCCCAAAATAAGGTACCCCTCATTTTCGGAAACTCCCACATAAGGCATTGGTTCTAAACGCCGAGAAATTGGAACAGCCAGTTTCGCCGTGGTTCCGAGTGATTGCACGGGAAATCCGAACTCCAAGCGTGCCTGAACCCCAAGCCTTCATTCGGATTTCTTCAGGGAGAGGGAAAAGAAGGAGGGGAACGGCCCAAACCGTAATCCTGCAACCCTAAGCCCCTGATCCCTAAAACCTTAAACCCTAAACCCAAACCCTAAAGCCTAAACTCCTAAACCCCTAAACCCAAAAACCCAGTCCCTAAGACCTGCAACCCTAAACCCTAAACCCAAACCTTGAATCCTATTGTCCTTGCGACTCTGCCAACCTGACGCCCTCGAGCTCTTCCATTCTGATCCTCTTAGGCTCTTACGCCCGTGAACCCTTCACTCCGGAAGCCTCTAACCTTAAATCCAAAGCCCTATAAGTCACAAAGGCGAAACCCCAAACTCTGAACCCTAAGCCACCAGCCATACCTGGGGATCCAAAAACCCACCGTTTTAAGGGTCAGACTAATTAAGGGGTCATAACCTACTATTTAGTAGGGTTTGGAGTCACAGGTAAACCCTAACAGCCCCAGACTTTGACACCCTAAGACTTAGCCCCCCAAATTCGGATCGCCCAGGAAAGCAGCGAGGATCCCATCCACAACTTCCTTAGGCCGGAAGCCAAAACATTGGGACCTCTTTCGTGAATTTTGACGAGGGTTGTCTAGACTTCTGTCATCGGGATTTTGCAGGGTTGTATAAAAAAACGGGGTGGCGGGTTTGTAGTCGGGGGTTTGACACTGTCTCTTAATGAAGGGTTGGTTTCTCGTTTTTCTCGGATGAGTCTGCGGTTTCTCAAGTTTCGGGGAGTCCGACAGCTAGCGGGGCCCTTGAATCAGGGATCCTGGGGTTACATAAGGGCTTCCTACATACCCTGAAACTAACATGCGGGGACTTCGCAGATTTCCTTGTCTTTTCTTGGGCTTTAGGGGTTTGGGCAGAGCGGGTAGAGGGGTTTAGGGTTTAGTTTAGGCCCGCTTAGAGTCTACCAGCACCCCCCAAGTACCCGTCAATAGATCCCTTATGGTCCTTAATTGTGGGTATGTGGGTTACGTTAGAGGGTACTTTTCGAGTTTAGTAATTTCTATCAACCCTAAAAACCTTGCAAGCTCTATAAACCTTATAAGCCCAATAAGCTATAAGCCCTATAAGCCCCATAAACCGTATAAGCCTTATAAACCCTATAATCCTTGTAAGCCCGATAAGCCCTACAAAGCCGATAAGCCTTATAAACCCTATAAGCCTTATAAGCCCTATAAACCCCATAGACCCTATAAGCCTTTTTAACCCTATAAACTCCATAAGCCCTATAAACCTTATACACCTTATAAACCCTATAAACCCCGTAAATCCTATAAGCCGTACAAACCCGAAAAACCTCATAAACCCGATAAGCCTTAACAGCAGTATAAATCCCATAAACCCCATTAAGCCTTATAAACCCTATAAACCCCGATAAGCCCAAGAAGCCCTATAAAGCCAGGACTGACCTGATGACATGGCAGCGGGCCGTGACCCTCCAGGCGAGATCACGGGAACTTTAACCCCTAATGTAGGGGGGCCTTAATGATAACTAGAGTAGGGCTCCCTTAAAGGGGTCTATTAGGGAAACTATAAGGGATTCATAAGGATACTATAATGATGGGGGCCTGAATGATTAGAATAGGGTTCCTGGAAAGGGTTCTGGAAAAGGGTCCTATTAGGGTTGCTATAAGGGGTATTATGGGATTTGATGTAGAGGCCTTAGCAATTAACTAGAATGCGGTTTTCGGGGCCCACTATACTATAACTTTGCTAAGGAACCCACAAAATAGTATTGGTGAACATTTAGGCTTCTATGCTCAACTTAAGCCCCTAGCCCAAGCTAAGACGAGGCGCTATGGAGTGAGAGTCGATGCTTTCTGAACCCTAAGCAGTGGCGGTCTGAATACTTGAGAACAGTACCCCCTTAGCCTTCTAAAACCTGTACTATATATACACCCAAGGCCCTGTTCCACTCATCAAAGCCAATCTTCAGGGCAATGAATAAGGGTGGCATACCATTTTGGAGACCCTACTGTAGAGAACAGTAACTACCCACATACAGGGTTTAGAAGGGCTGAGGCCAAGACACCCGAAGCACGCACCCACCAGAGCTGCTGCTTCGAGTTGACTTAGGGCTCGGCTGGTTCAGAGGTTCAGGGGTCTTGGGGTTAGGGTTTTGGGGATCCGAGAGTTCAGGGAGTATAGCACTTTCCAGGGTTTAGGGTTTAGGGTTATCATTCGGCAAGATATTCGCGGAAACGCTGTTGATACACGCTACAGTAAGCCCTTGACTCGCCTCAATCCGACACTGCTGCTGGCTGAGTTAGATCCAAAACCCTAAACCCTAGCCCCGAACCCTTGGACTCTTTGGATTTTGAAGATTTAGGCACTGATTCACTGAGAACTCTTTCCGGTTCCTGGCAGGTTACGGAGCTTGGGTTTTAGGCGTGGGGTCCGAAGCTCAGGGCTTTTACGTGCAGGGTTTGGGGTGTTCCAAGTTAGCGGTTTTAGTGCTTTTGGGTTCAGGGTTTAGGATATAGGTTGTTTGTGAAGTCATGTTTCAGAGTGCATCAGTACCAGTAGCATGTCAGAGGGTATAAGTATCTAAAAGAATTAATGGTGTGTTGACTATTGCGATTGCAGGATCTCGTCCATCAGCTGCTATAGCTTCCATGCCGAAATCCTAAACATTGCAGCAAGTCATGGATCTGACGCAAGGCCACCACACCACAAAACAAAGGCGCCTCTCAGCAGTTGAGGGAGCAGTCGGAGACCCGAATCCCCGAGCACTCCATGCAAAGGCTCCAAACGCTGGAAGGCCTTTTGTAGAGCTTCAAACTCAAAAATATACTTGGAGGCCCATGGCAAGTCCCTAATGTGGGTGATAGCTTTTGCATAGTTGCGCTTCAAGGCGGCTGAAGCCTTTGAGCATGGCACTTTCAACTACCAAAGGGTTTAGGGTTTCCCCAAAGCTATAACTTGCGATGGTGTTCCCAGGAATTCCTACTGGAGTGTGGTTTAGTGTTACAGTATAGGGTTCAGGATTGGTTTGAGTTTCGTGGGTTCGCCGCAAGTAAAGAAAGCCTATTCCATGTGATCGTAAGCTTGGACCTTCGGTCTCAAAACCTCGAAGCTTAAATCCTTTAAACTCTAAACCCCCGAACCCTAAAGCCCTAGACCCTATACCTTAAATCCCTAACCCCGAAGCCCTAACCCCCCGACCCCCGTAACTCCTAAACACCGGAGTCGCTTATCTCTCGGAGGAGTTGCGAACTCTGAACAACGATGTCGGGAAACTTTGTCATGGCGGCTCGTCGTGAAAGTACTGGCCTATAGGGTTTAGGGTTTGCAGTTTGGTAGCAGGGTTTAGGGGTTAGAGGGTTTGTGGTTTAGGAGTTAGGGTTTGGGGTTTCGGGTTGGTGGTTTAGGAGTTAGGATTGGGCCAAACTGTGTACGGGTTGGTGAAGGAATCGTTCCAGCGCATATTGTCAGATATACTTGCTCGACAATTCCCGAAGACCCTCTTCCGATTGTGCGCTCGATATTATGTTCATCAGGTGCAGCCAGAAGGAATGTTTGAGCTATGAGAGAGAGAGAGAGAGAGAGAGAGAGAGAGAGAGAGAGAGAGAGAGAGAGAGAGAGCGAGCAGTTCTACTGTACTTCTTGGTGCCTGGTACGGGTGACTCAGGGCATTCCAGAATTCAACCGATCCTGAGCCCCAAATGCACCACAACCCTTCCACGCAACTCCCTGCGCTTCCGTAGCCAGTGCGTATTCTTGCAGAAGCTGCGACTTCGAGACTAAACTTGGGGTTTAGGCAATAACTGAGCCCAGAAGACCCTTGTAGGCACTCGTATGTCTAGAAGCTCGTCAAACACAAGGAGGTTTGCAGCACGACAGATCCCCCAAAGCCCTACAGCTCGATTTGCTGATCCCGACACTCGTCAGAACTTGATGCCGAATGCCCCAAAACCATAAAGCCCCAAGTCCCCAACCACCCGAACTCCCCAGACCCCTAGACTCGAAACCTTAAACCCTGCCTTCTGCAATGCAGATTCCAGACACCTAGCCAGGCAGACGGAAAAAGGCGTTCAAAAAAAAAACTCGAAACCTTAAACCCTAACTCGAAGCCCTAAATCCCTAAACTCGAAACCTTAAACCCTAAACTCGAAACCTTAGACCCTAAATTCGAAACCCCAAATCCCTAAACCTAAGCTGCAGGTTGGCAGGATGCCGTGACAGGAGACCGTCACCTGGCGAGCAACTTCTGGTATGTGGGTGGTTGTCAAAATTATGGTCCCTTTTAGGGTTTAGGGTTTAGGGTTGTCAAAATTGGGACCTCAAATATTAGGTGCCGTACTATAATAGGGACCCAAAAAGGGACCATAATTTTGACAACCAACCATGTGAGTAGTTCTCTGAACCCCGAAGACGGCAGCACCCTTGCAAAACGGCCCATAAAGTTAGAGAGTTAGAGAACTACTCAGGTATGTATGCATGTCTGCATGCATGTTTGAGGGCGTTCCGGTTTGCTTTTTGGCATTTGGGGTTGGTAGGTTGGTTTGTGCCACTGCTTCTGGGAAATATGTAGGGTTTGAAATTTAGTTCGTACATCTGCAAAATTAAGTTATCATGAGGATTGGGATTTTGGGGCTTAAGGGCCATCCGTAGTTTGGTGAAGCCGCCATACTCACCAGCCTTCTCCCTTTGTAGTCAGTACCAGTTCAAATTTGGCTACATCGCCCTGAGGTCTAAACAGAGGTCTTGAAAGCCTGACGAGGAAGCCAGTGCGCATGTGGATTGCTGACGATATACCTGAGTTCCGAAACCCAAACTCACAAAGCTAATGCATAAACCCTACACCTCAAAATCCCACAGCATATGCACCCTGGAATCTATATCTAGATCCTAAACTCCAAACTCCTAGAGCTTGGCGACCCTAGAAGAAACCGAACCCTACACCTTAAACCCATAAACCTGTCAAATCCTCCAGCCCATAGACCCTAAGCCTTGCAGCGTTCAGAGTTTGTGGGCCCTAAACCCTAAACCCTAAACCCTCTAGAGTTGTTGGGCGCCAGACGAGGAATCCTACCGAGCGATTTGAACCTCTATCAGCGCCTTTTCTTGCAAGCTTCCTGTGTTTGGCTTCACGGAATTTAGGTTTAGGGTTTAGGGTGTTTGGACTCAGGGAATGTGGGTTTAGGGTTTAGGATTCAGGGAATTTGGATGTACGGGCTAAGCTTAGGGTCTACCTTAACCCCAAATAACCTACCTTTTCAAGGACTTCTATAAAGAACTCATATTAGGGAACCCTAAAAAGGTAGGTTGTTTGAAAATTTGGGGTCCAGGTAGTGGCTAGTGGAGCGGTTTTGGGACTTGTGGGTTCAGGGTTTATCTCTCGATATGAAGACACTTCAAGGCTTTGAGGTCTTGGGCCGCCCTCCCTGGTTTCCGCGTAACATGGCGGCGTTAAAAATTCGAATAGGGTTGAAAGGCCCATTCTGCTATGCTTATATCAGTATACTCATAACAAGGAACCCTGAAAAGAGTATAGTTAATTATGGAGGCTCCCATATTAACGGGTTGGGTCTACTCTCAACCCTGGACCCCGAACCTTTATCCTTGTCCAGGCCTCCGAGTGGGCCGTTTTTCCCTTTTTAGTCCCAGGTTCCTTATAACGTTACCCAATACCAAAAAGGGAGCCCTTTTCATTCCTAGGTTACCGGGCATCCTAGCTGTATCCCAGTGGAGCCGACATTATCCTGAAGCCCAGCATCCCCAGACCTCGCAACTACCGTTTGAGATATTAATATGAGAGCTTCCGAAAATTGGGGGGCTACCTTATTTGGGATTCTTAGACTATGGATCCTACCATTGTAGGGTACTATATTTTGGTCCCCTAGTTTCGGAAACTGCCACATACTATACCCGAACTACCCCACTATTCAGCGGCCACAGGGGCTCTATGAAAGGGCCCTTCTTGGGGGGTTGCTGGTCCTTCTCTCTAAGGGTAAAAGGAGGGACCCTTAATGAGGACCCCTAGGTATATACCCTTAATATAGCCATTATATACCCTTTATACTGCCCATTATAGGGTAGGGGTCCCCAGTAAGGGCCCCTCCTTTTCCCCTTTGATTCTCAGGTTTAGCTACCACTACATCCTGCCGAAGACTGCCCCGAAAGAAGGCATTCGACTTCGGATTCCCTGGGGAGAAGGCCCCTGGGCAGATGCGGAAACTATAGGGACCTTATCATAATTAGAAGAGGGTGCCTTTAAAGGGGCACTATAAGGGCTGCTAGAAGGGCTGTTATAAGGATATAGTTTTGCGACCTTAATAATTCGAGAAGGGTTTTGGGTTCCTCATTATAACTATATCATAACATACCCCCAAACCCTATTCTAATTATTGAGGCCCCTACATTATCTTTCGGTGTCGCTGGTTGGTTTAGGGTGAAGTAATGTTAATAGGGTTTCCTTATCAGGGACTAGTTGATGTTCGTGGGTAGTATAAGAGGGGTAGTACTATCGAAACGAGCCTTCTCGAACCTGCAGGACACGCACAGAATTGCATTGTTCATACGGTCCAATGATGAGAAATGAAGGTTCACGGGTAGGTCGAAGCAGAGCTTGAAGCATCTTCGATGCAGTTTTGAACACGGCCAGCTTCAATGACAGCTACTTCACCTTGTGACAGTACTTGCTAAGTCCCCAGATCCTTTCAATAGCCTGCTTGTCCTCAGCAAGCCGAACCGCCCCGGCATCACGCGCAAGGCAAGGGCAACGGAGAAATCCCCTTGCCTGGACAGGAGGCCGATCTCACGGGAAGCACGGTGGTGGCCTAGTTGGGGTTAGGATTGCAGGGTTGAGGGCTTGAGAGTTTGGGGCTTAGCTGTTAAGCTGTAACTTATTCGGTTTTGGGGGTTTAGAAACGGGATCTGGGAGTTTGTGGACAACAGCAACGACTGACGACGGCGACGACGACGAGTACCACCGCCAGCACCAGCACCAGCATGACCACCCGCTCTACCACCAGCCCCAGCAGCAGCACCACGACCACTATCAGCACCAGCCCTTCCGCCATCAAGAAGACGACGGCCCAACACTCCAACAACAGAAGACGGTGCAGCTGCGGCCCGTTATAAAGTGTAAACCCGAGAGCACCCCTTCAACCGTGAAACCATGAACTACAGATGCAGATGCCCTGGAAGAGACCCTGTTTTGCTAAGCCTTCAGGTGCAGCAGGTGGCTGCGCAGTACGCGCTTCCCAAAGCTCCCTGGCTGCGAAGCTGTGCCTCTCAAGGGACACGAGGCTCAGCCCTAAATCCTAAAACCCTAAACCCTATGTAGATTTGTTCAGCCGTCCTTACACGCCAATATGCCCTGAGAAGCAGACAACCCAGGACCTTCTTGTAAGAAGCTTCCCGACTCCTGGCCTACCCAAAGAAACGGCAGAATCCGATAGATGCTCTCCTAAACCATACGGTTGATGATATAAATCCTGCATGACCCATAATAAGGAATATACCATAATTCCCATGGTTTAGGGTCCTTAAGGTAATGCAGGATTTATATCATCAACAGTAATTCCATACCTAGGAAGTTGGAATCATCCCTCGATGCAGCCTGACTGTAAGGCTTCCGGCACAGTGCTGCGTGCCGACTTGCACACAGACGCCGATGGGGAGGTAGGGTTTAGGGTTTAGGGTGGAATCCTCCTTTTTTTTGGTTTTGGTTTAATACAGGTTTGGGGGCTTGTACGTAGGTGTTGTCAGAACCCAATGTTTAGGGCTCAGGACTTCGCCGTTTTTGGGGTTTGTGGAGTCGGGGTTCAGAGGCTTGCTGTTGTTTGTGCCAGTATATTATAACATTCCACGGTATAGTACAGTACAGTATAGTACCTTCTATTATTATGGTGACGGGTGACGAGAACAGCGGGTTTGAATGCCCCATGCTGAATCAGAGGGCATTCGAGGCAAGCGTTCGCTGTCCTGCTTGTGGCCAGTCTTTGAGCTTGTGCTGCTGCTTCTTTTTTTGCCCCGGTGCGATACTACTTGGAGGATCATGGGACTAAATAAGTACCTTAATTGGGGTTATAAGTATAGTTACCTTAAGAATAACTAATGACTAAGTCCCATGATCCTTTGAGTAACCGCGGAGCCTCAATCCCGACTCCTGAACTCCCACCCTGAGCGAGAAGTCCCTGCAGCGCCAATAGGAGAAGAGGCCGGAGGCTCTGATGTTGAAGGCTTTCATGGAGTTGGGTTTAGGGTTTAGGGTTTAGGGTGTAGGGTTTAGGGTTGATCTAGCTTACGTGTCGAACCGTTATGGTTTCAAGAAGGGGATGCTCCTGCTGACCCTCTTGCCCTTTGGGCTCCGGCAGTGTGCAGTGGAACGAGTTGGTGGAGAACTTCGACAATTCCCCAGCACCCTCAACCCTAAACCCTAAACCCAGGCCCAAGTCCTGAACTCTGAAACCCGACAGGTCCTGGACGTCTTTGTGGAGATGCGTCCTGGCTGCCTCACGATCTCTGACATTCTTTAAGGTCTACGTTGTGGGGTTGGGAGACTGGGTTCCTGAGTAGTACCCTTTGGCCATTTTGATTGTATGGTTGCCTAGTCAAAACTGTATGGGTGGTTGTCAACATTAGGGTTCCTTTTTGGGTATCCTAAATACTAGGTACCGTAGTATACTAAGCACCCAAAAAGGGACCATAATTTTGACAACTACCCGAATAACAGGAGCAAGGTTACCCTTCTCATTTAGGGGGCCGGAACCTATGAGATGAACTCTATACCCCCAACAGCCTCCCGAAACTCTTACCAAGCTGATCGCCTATACTCTGAGCCCCGCCGGGACCAGACTCTCGAATGCATCCTTGAGAAAAGAAGAATTCCTCAAGGCCCAGGGTGCTGAGTCTTAGGTTCTGGTATCCAGCAGAGAGCCAGCCGAAGCCGAAAGCTGAATCTAAACACTAAAGCTTGAAGTCACGAAGCTCTGCAAGCCACACCCTCCTCAAGTCAAGACGCTACACCCCAAAGCCTCAACACCCTGAGGGTGAGGATGCAGGCTTGAGGGTTTAGGGTTCTACATCCCCAATACCCACACCTAACCGCGAATCCCTGAACATGTCGGTGTTGGCGCTCCTGTCCAAAAGTTCGTGGTGACCATGTGACAGGTTAGCAGCACCTTCAATCTCAGTTCTCTGGTGAGAAAACATGTTGCTTTTGTTTGTGAGGCTCGGGGCACGGGTGATACGGTTGATAATATAAATCCTGCATTACCCATGATAAGGAATATGCCTTGATTCCCATAGTTTAGGGCCTTTAAGGTAATGCAGGATTTATATCATCAACCGTAGTACCTTTAGTCTAAAAGATAGAAATTGGATAATTTCAAGCTCGAAAAGTTTCGTAGCTGGGGGTGTGTCGGAGCCCCGAAACTCCCGACTGTGACGGAATTGAAATCCCGAGTGCACCCTAAACCCTAAACCCTAAACCAAGGCGTTCAAAAAAAAGCCCTAAACCGTGAGTGCAGGCATCAGGGGCGCTTCACTGTCGCTGACGCCGACTTGACATTGTCTGGCTCTGCTTGGGCAGCGCCGCCCTTGCAAGTCTTCCGGCCGCCATTTGCGGACACCTGCTTAAAGGATCATGGGACGTAGTAATTACGGTTATTATTCAGGTAACTATACTTATATCCCCAATTAAGGTACTTATAACCATACTTACTAAGTCCCATGATCCTCCAAGTGATTCTCCGTCGTCCGTCGCCATCGTCGCGTGCGTAGCAGAGTCAGCTGCAGCAGAGCCCGAAGCCACTAAACTCCCGAAGGCCAATGCCCAGATCCGTCCAATCAAGGTCCTCTGCCAAACCAGCATCAGCTACAAAGAGCTCCTCTCTTCCGCTCCTTGCGTGTCTCAGCTCGAATCGGCTCGGTTTAGGAATGATATAATAGAGCATCGTATGATGTAGCACAGAAGATTGAACAAAATGACACGGATTTTCTGCTGCAATTACTTGCCTAGCATACGAAAGTTTGGTGATATAGAGTCTATTCGCAGGATTTGGGTTTGGTCTTTGCATGAGCCCACCCTCGACTGCGAAGGGTTTGATGGAAATATCAGGCTTTTCGAGCTTAGGGCGCTCAACCCTAAACTCCCAAAGCCCTAAGTTTTTTTTTTCAATTGTCGAGGCCTATAATCCCCCACACCTGGCACCAGAGGTGGCAGAGTGGTACTGCAGCCACTGGTGGGGAGAGCCCATCTTTAGCGGCACGGCTGCAGACGGGATCTGGGCTTACGAACTGCAGACCAATTATGCTCCTTATAGTATAAGATACCCCAAACCCTACTCAATTATGCTTCTGATAGTATAGGAGACCCCAAGCCCTACTCCGAGTCTTCAGGCCCCTATGATATCCTACGGTTGATGACATAAATCCTGCATTACCCATAAGAAGGAATATACCATAATTTCCATAGCTTAGGGTCCTTAAGGTCATGCAGGATATATATATATATATATATATTTATAGATATATATATATATATATATCATCAACAGTAGTTTCTGCCTAAGCAGGATCTGATTGCAAGCTACCCTTTTGCTTGGGCTTGGGCTCGCTGAAAAGGATTGAAGGTTTGGGAGGCAAGGGTAGTGAGTGGTTGTCGTTCCTGCACCTTCCTAACCTCCCTAGCCCTGCAAACAGAATCAATTCTCAACCATAACTCAAGCCCTAAGCTGCACAGGCTCTAAAGGAAGCGAGGTAAATGCCCTCAATCCTCGACCATAACTCAAGCCCTAAGCCGCACAGGCTCTAAAGGAAGGAGAGGTAAATGCCACAGGGACCATCTCGTGGCTGTGGCCCCCGCGCCCCACTGGCCAACACATGAACTCCGCCCTCACGAGGCTTCGTCCGCTGCTGTCAGCACCAGGCCAATGTGCGACACCTCAGCGATCAAAACGCCAGGCGGGAGGAGCTTAGGGTTCTTCGTTGAGAGCTTAAAACCCAAAGGGTCCAAAGTACCTATATAGTAGAATGTAGAGTTTTTACATCAGGAGTTGCTATTATGAGGACTTCCCAATGTTCAGCGCTTGAGGATTCAGGAAAGTGTATTTAGCAACAGCTGGAGGGTTCGAAACTTGAGGGACTCGGAGAATACAGGCATCTTCACTCGTAGAGTGGGGTGTATTGAGGCACATAGCTAGCAGCATGATCCACTGCTACTGCTTGTGTCTATATATTAGAAGAGGCCCCTACCCTGTAATAGTGGTATAATAGGAATACAATAGGGCCCCAGTATAATCCTTCTAGTCACTATTACAGGGGGCAGCTTCTAATCTCTATAATACAGCCGACCCAGGGGCTTCACCCTGATTTGTTCCAGGTGCAGTGGTAAGGGCTCACTGATCGCGGCTTAAATTACATGGGTAGTTGTCAAAAATATGGCCCCTTCTTGGGCACCCTAAATATTAGGTGCCGTATTATACTAAGGACCCAAAAAGGGACCATACTTTTGACAACCACCCACATGGATTATAGGGCTCAGTAGTCGGGTTCGATCTTTATATTACAGCAGAGTAGTTCAACAACTGAGTTCACCACCGATGCGGTGGATGCTTTCTTGGTATCGCTGCTTTGCTGACATGCCTCAAACTCTAGACCAGGGGCCCATAGTAGTTTCTTTTTGGGTTACCTTATAGGTTTCTAAATATGAACCTCCCAAAGCAACTACTATTGGTAAACCCTAAACCCTAAACCCCTAAACCCCTAAACCCTGAGCCCCCAAACCCCTAAACCCCTAAACCCTGAGCCCCCAAACCCCTAAACCCCTAAACTCCAAACCCCTGAACCCCTAAACCCTAAACCCCTAAACTCGTAAACCACGCGCAGATACTGGGTGTGTGGCTATGCGAACCGGCAACATGAGCTCGAGCTGGAGATAACGGAAGATGTCACGCAGCTGGGCGGCTGGGTTTTAGGGGTTTCTTAGGGGTACTTAGAAATACTTATTAGTTTTTGGTTATTACAATCCCTAAGACCCAAGAAACAGCTAAAATTGTAATTTTTGCTAGGGTTCTAAGCCCAGTATAGGCTTATTTGGGCGGTTTTGCAGGGACTCAGTAGCTGCGTGAATACACTTTACACTTTTTGGGATAAGATTACCCACTATAAAACTGAAAGTGTACACTTTGTGGGGGGGGCTTATGAACTGAGCAACTAAGGGGGAGCTCTTAAGGTTTGTAGAAGTGATGTATGGAGGTTTGGTAACTTAGTGTAAGGGCTCTAAAATAGTTTTCTTTTTTTTTTTTTTCCGGTGTTTGGGGGTTGCGGATGTTGGAGTTCCACAACCTTAACCCACCAAACCCTACCTTTTTTGTAGGTTCTTATTGCAAAGCCTAATATGGAATTTATAGGGACGCTGCAAAAAAGGTAGGGTTTTGTAGCTTAAGGGAGGGCATGCTTCAGGGGTTGCTCGACCTCTGCTTGGTTCCAGTGGCCGGCTTTTGCAATAATTAGCAGCACTACTTGGAGGTTCATGGCTAGTTATAAGTAGGGTTCTAAGTAGTTTAACTGCACTTATAACCCATATTAGGGGACTTATAACCCCACTTATAAGTAGCCATGAACCTCCAAGTCATTATTGTTGACAATTTTGGAAGAAGCTGCCCCCAAATCGTACCCTCAAGCCCAAAGTGGAGAACCTTTGGCCCTGAGCTGATCTTGGCCGAAATCCCAATTCTCAAGACAGTCGCCCTAAACCCTAAACCCAAATCCCGACTCTCAAGGCAGTCGTCTTTCTTCAGTGCATTGCGCAAGTCCAATGGCTTGCTCCTCATCCTCGACCAGGTCAGAACGTTTAAGGGTTCCTTTAAGGGTTCCTCTAAGGTTTCCATAAAGATTATCATAAGGGATCTAATGCCACGAGAAAGACAGAAAGAGCAGATCCAATCTTTGGGATATGACAATCACTGAGTCACTGTGGGACAGATTCCGGAAACCTTACTCATGAGATGGGGCACTGCCGTTCCGGTGCTCATGCTGCAAGTGTGCCGTGCCCTGTCAGTCCCCGATAAGACCATCCTCTTGAAGTCAACATCCACCCTACTTGGAGGTTCGTTTCCCCTAGTACAGGCCAGAACTATAGTTGACCTGATGACCCTACTTACAACTGTCCATGCACCTCCAAGGGCTAGGCCTGGTTCCGGCTTGAGGCTACTCCCATACTGGACAATGCGATACTATACTACATAAACCTATATAGTATTCGTATTACACTAAACTAAACCAGACTAGACCCTACAATACCCTACAATACCATACTCTACCATACTCTGCCATAGGAAAAACCATACTAGAGTACACTACATTATACTGAGCCATACCACACCATATTACTCTACTCTTCTATACTAATTATACGATAACAACCAAAATTGAACGGCTACTGCGACTACTAATAACTCTACTATCCTAATATACTGGTCGCACAGTCGACTGGTGATTCTGTAGGCTCCAAACGGTCCGAGCTGGAGGCGTGTGTTCCATTGGTCCATGAACCTAGGCCCAGGCAAACACCACGGCTTCAACAACAAAGTGCCTTTGTCTCAAGCCCTATAAAGAGCCTGTAAATGTTAGACCCTATAGGCTCTCAAACCCTATAAAAAGCCTATAGATGTTAGACCTAGGCTCTCAACCTTGACTTGTCAGCAGCAACGTTTACGCCGCCAGGATGCGACGCCTTTCTCGAGGAGAGTCGGCTTAGCCAGGGGCTTTACGGAAGGTACGGGATCAAAGTCGTATCGGTTTAGGCTTTAGGGTTTAGGGTTTAGTTTAGGGTTGTAAAACTGCCGGGGTTCAGGGTTTAAGTTTAAGGATTTAGGGTTCAGGGTTTAAGTTTAAGGATATAGGGTTCAGGGTTTAAGTTTAAGGATATAGGGTTCAGGGTTTAAGTTTAAGGATTATAGTCGCGTAAAAGGTTTTGGGGCGCAGGGTTTGCGAATGGGGGTTGTCTGAGGCTCCCTAAGGTAAGAATCCCATATTCAGGACCGCGACTACAGTGATACATATCTTGAGCAGTACTCCTTTGGTAAGGGACGTCTTTGGATCTATCTAGAAAGTCAGGGATTGAGTGTAGGATTTTAGCATAGATGTGTCCAGGGTTCATGAGTCCTGTTGCAAGCCCTTAGCGCCTGATACCAACACTCTAGCAGGAACATAAAAAAGCCATGTAAAACCAAACCCCTTTGCGGCCGATTCTTGGAAACGTCGAAATTTTCGGGCTTCAGGTTTAGGGATAAATAGGGCTTCCACATTCTAGGGTTGAGGATTTTGCGTGTGTGTTTGCCAGAGTTTGGGGAGCCTGCTGGGGGGGTTTAACAGGGACCCAGGCTTGGAGACACGGGCTTACTCTTCGGGTGTAGGGCTGCCTCAGGTCGTTTAGGGAGCTACGGCTTTAAGACATGACAACTTTAGGATGAGGATGTTTAGTACGGCTTTAAGAATCTACAACTTTTGGATTTTTAGCTTAAAAAAGGTCCTGCAATGCGAAGCGCAGCCGTGAGGATTTGGTGCGACTTCGAGCTCTACACCGCCATCATGGCATCTCGGCTCCTATAAAGGAATCCTTCGAGGCTTCCTGTAAGCCTAGTAGTAGAGTAGGGACCCTTTAACCTTTAGGGGTGTCCCTTAATATAATCCCTATAACCCTAAACCCTAAACCCTAAACCCTAATCCCTATATATATATATATATATATATATATCCAAAAGGGGTTGACCTTTAGTTCCCCATGATACCCGAGAAGTAGGTAAAGGCCGCAAGACAAACAGTGTTTAGGGGTTTATACGCAGGGGGTTTAAGTTCATGGTTTATGACCGGGGTTCGAACCCTGGATGGAGCTTTGGGGTTTAGTACCTCAGCCCCCGTTTAGTAAATTTAGCATAATCTCCTAGCGACCATGAGGAAAATTATCACTCATGTTCAGACCCCTATAGAAATCTTGTGACCCTTACCCTGAACAACAATGTCGCAGAAAGACTGTCCCCAAAGATTACTGAAGCCGAATAAAATGAAGCCTAAGTCCTCAGCCCTTTGCCCTGAATCTGACCCTCAGCCACGAGCCCTGAACGTAGAAGAAGTCTGACAGCAAAAGAAGCTAGGCGCAACAACAGGCAATTATCAGTCAAGTAGAAGCTTGCATGATTAAGGTCCTGACTTGGTGGCGGCACACCCAACAAGCAAACCCCAGCTGCCCATAATTCGGAAGGAGTTGTGCGCGACAAGCACGTGGCGGCTCAAGGGCTATCAAGTGTTGAAGGCATACACAAAAAAGCTGGATACAAGCGATATCCGCATCAAGGGGGACTTGCAGGGCCATGAGTAGTTGCAACTGGGATTCTCAGAGAGGTACTTCTAGTTTTCCGCACATAAAACCCCAACGCGCTTTCAACCCTTCGTGCCTGAAATCTGACCTTCAGCAGCCCGAGAGTCTTCAGCTCGTGAATTCAGCAGTTGATGACGCACTACCAGACCTTCCCTCCTACATGATCGAATCGGGTGATGCGTCCCACGAGCTGTGGCCTGATATCAGCTGGACCCCGCGACCTTCTGACGAGGATGAGGATGCAATCAACAGTTGTTCCAGGCTCTGGCCCGAGATTGCTTGGACGCCCCGTGCTTCAACTGGCATCAAAGCACAAGACCTCTTCTGCACGGAAAATCAACCAAACACCGCAACTCAAACTAAAGATGCAGCACAACTCTGGCCAGACGTTGGCGGCGATGTCAGGGCTACACTTGACGGTGACAGCGATGGAGCATCAGTGTGCCCTTGGCCGAGCATTGCTTCGACACCAAGGTCTTCAGATAGCCATGGCAAAGCTCAATTTGACACTGAGGGCATTCGGTGGTCTCCTTTGCAGCTGGAGATGTCGGAAGGCTGCGGCGAGTTCCGAAACTGTCGGGTAAAGGATCCTCGGGATCGGGAGTCATCGGGTTGAAGGATGCGAAACCCTAAACTCCAAACCCGTCTGAGCTCTAGCTACCTGCAACCCAATTACGCGCAAATTCTGATCCTGGTTTTGAGGTTTGTTGGCCATGGTAGCGATGAGGGGACTAATCGCATTAGTCTGCTGTGCTCCAGGAGGAGATGATGATAGTGGGGGTAATGATGGGGTGATGTCGTCGCGATTCGTAATCGCAGCTTTCTCGATGTTAGACGACAGTCTAGGAGTAGTTGTGTGGGAACAATCGTTAGTAGCTCTAAGCTCGCCCTCAGCCGAAGCGCCAGGTTTGAAAGCTTCCACCTGTGCGAGGGGTTACTTTGCCTTCGGGGTCTTCGTCGGCATCGCCTGGAGTGTCGTGGCCGCCTTCGTGATCGTCGTCCTCCCCATCGCAGTGTTGTGGGAAGTGTCGTGGGGCTTCATCATGGTTGCATGTTACTTCATGCTTGGTAGGCAGGTCCCTCAGAAAGCCAGCCGCGAACCATCCGCTGCTACTGTTGAGAAGGCTCATGAACCGCATGGGATCGTCGCAGCCATACGTCCTCTTCAGCTCGTGAATTCAGCAGTTCATGACGCACTACCAGACCTTCCCTCCTACATGATCGAATCGGGTGATGCGTCCCACGAGCTGTGGCCTGATATCAGCTGGACCCCGCGACCTTCTGACGAGGATGCAATCAGCAGCTTTTCCAGGCTCTGGCCCGAGATTGCTTGGACGCCCCGTGCTTCGCCTGGCATCGAAGCACAAAACCTCTTCTGCTCTGGAAACGAAGCAAGCACAACGACTTAAACTGAAGATGCAGTACAACTCTGGCCAGACGTGGACTGGCCACCACGTTCTGTTCAGGATGATGTCGCGGCCGCACTTGACAGTGACTCTCTGTGGCCCAGCATGGACTGGTCTCCGCGTTCAGAGCATGATAACTCTGAAGGCCGTGGTGGCGTGTTGCGAAAACGTGCGGGAAAGGGGTTCCGCAAACTGTGCCTGAAGGGTAATCCTGGAGTCTTTGGGTCTTCGACCCCTGGATCTTTGTCCTAAGCCTAAGCCAAGCCCTAAACCCCGAAACCGTTAACCTACCCCCCTACAAAAAAGCAACAACCAAACGAACAGGCAACACAGCCCCAACCCTTGGTCCCGAAACCTTGAAACTCCGGAGGCTCCGGTGAAAGAGCATTCCTCTAAATCACGCAGAGACCTATGGAACGATACAGAGAAGATTAGCCTGGCCTCTTCGCAAGGATGACATGCGCACATTGGGAGGTGCACGCCAAACAAAAAAGCAAGCCCTGTAGTCGGTAGACCCAGCACCTAGGCGCTTGAAACTTAAACCCTAAAAACCCTTATATACGGGCCTGAGAGTCTGCCGTCGGAAAAAGGTGCTCGGAGCCTTTTATAGCAGGCCTTGCAGGAGCTTGTTTGAAGGAAGCCTTAAAAGAACCCTTAAATGAGCTCTTTAAAGGAACCCTATAAAGGAACCGTTACAGGAGCCCTGTCAAGGGACCCGTACGTGCTCAGGATCCCAGCATGGGTCTGGACATCGTGACCACGGTGCCTGGCACCCGCGGCGCTGGACCAGATAGAGGCCCGTGGAATCTTCTTAACTGGGGGAGAACAAGAATAGCAACAATAATATGATTGCCGCTACTGATACGAACAATGACCCAAAATGATAATAGAGTACTCGTGAAAATAGTATTTAACACAAAAATGATATAAATAATCACAACGACAATGCTAATAGCAATTGTTATGGGGTCCTCATCAAGAACCCAGAGAAGGACAGCACCTAGAACAAGCGGAATGGGGAGCATGGAATGTAAAGCCGGGGGGGTTATCGTGGGCTCCAGATTCATGAGCTGCATGGGCTCGGGCAAGCTTCAGTTGTAACGCGAACGAACAGGCAGCCGGTGGGGGTTGTAGCACAGTACACATCATCATGCATGGTTAATTGAAAAAAAAGCCTGGTTTGCAAGAACTCTGGCATGCACCAAAGCCGTGTCCCTGTAGGAAGAGCACGAGTCATTGGCATGTTTGGGTTTACTGCAGTATTGCCGCTAGTACTGCTGCTTCCGCTTCCACTTCCGCTTCTGCTTCTGCTCCTGCGCTGCTACTGCTACTGCTTCCGCTGCTGCTGCCTTTCAGCTACGGCGACGGCGACGGCCACGGCTACGGCTGCTGCTGCTGCTGCTGCTGCTGCTGCTGCTGCTGCTACCGCTACCGCTGTTGCTATCGCCACTGCCGTTGCTACGAGTGCGACGACGACTATACTGTTCCACTACAACAAAACCTCCAGCCTCATTGACCATGAAAGCAAAAGTAGATCCATGACATCAACCACAATACCGTCCCCTAAGCTCTGAAACTTAAAGGCAGACCAGGTAAACCCCTAAAGATCCCTCATGTTACCCGTCATCGAACCCGTCTAGAGCCCTTGTGGTACCCGCCTGGGAACCTTGATCGAGACCTAAACCCTGAAAACCACCACAGTCCCGAGCGATCCTATGCCCTAAACCCCCAAAGCCCGAACCCCTTGACTCTGAACTCTAAACCCCCCAAACCTAAACCCCTCAGCCCCCAGATCCCTGAACCCAGTGCCTATGCTCCCGTGAGGTGGCGAGGGGCAAGTCCGACTGTTGAGCCCTTGCGGCTGCATCTTCCAGAGGGGTTCTGCACGGGGCCACGAGGATCCTATAAGGCTATACGCGTTGGTTCTATAAGAACGGAGGGTTCAGGATTTTAGGTGGGTTCAGGCTTTGTTTTCTGGCTTTGCTACTAAGGTTGCAAGTCGGGAGGTCAGTTGTTTCTTCAGATGAACGGCTGATCAACGCAGATCCAGCTGTAAAGCCCATGCAGACCCTGAACCTAAAGCTTCTAAACTCATATGCTCTTTGCTAAGCCCAAAACCCAAAACCCTAAAGCGCTAAAACCCTAAAACTCTTAACCCTTGAGGAACCCTTACTTAAGGGAGCTAACTTGAAGGAAGCCTTGTAAGGGAAACTCCTAAACCCTAAACCCGAAGAACCCAAGAGCCCGAAGTGTTGAAGGCCTCCGCGCATCCCAAGATGCAGCCGAGGCAAAAATCTCATCCCTGGTGAGTCAGCCGTGGCCAAGTCCGTGCGAGAGCAGAACTTCCCGCTGGCCGGGGCTAGGGTTCAGGGTTCACTTAGTTCTCCAATACCAAACTTTTAAACTTTTGGGGTTCTTATAGTTTAGTAGTCATCTGAAAGTTTAACCTTTTATTTCTGTGGCTATTGGGCTATTGGGGGAGTAAGTTCAGGGTTCAGGGTTCATCGTTTAGGGTTTCAGGGTTAGGGTTAAGGGGGCTTCTAGGGGTTTATAGGGCTTTGGGGTTAGGGGTTTAGTCTTAGGGGTTTAGGGCTTATGGGGTTTATAGGGTTCAGGGTTCAGCGTTTAGGGTTTCAGGGTTGGGGTTTAGGGTTAAGGGTTTAGGGTTCAGGGCCTAGGGTTGAGGGTCTAGTCTAGGCTCTATAGGATTTCACTGAAGCCGAAGCCTGATAATTCTTATTCTGGGACTGTAACTTAAGTCAAATTCCTTAACAAGAAGAACCCAGCGTTCGATCGGATCTTCGACGGTAGGTGAGCATAAAGGGGTTAGGGGTTTAGGGATTCAGGGGTTTAGGGGTTTAGGGTTTACGGTGAATTGACCAGTCGCCCCGAAACCCTCTCACAGTGAGTCCTTTATAGGGTCCTAAAAGGGAGGGTGGTCCAAGGGGGGAGGGTACAAGGGATCCTTAGGGAACCTTCAGGGAGCCTTAGGGAGCACTAGAGAGAACTCGGGATTAGTAGGTTATCTAACCCCCGTAAAACCCCCTCCCATAAGGATACTATGAGCCCTGAACCGCGAACCGAAAGACTCGATCCAATGCTGTTCAGTAACAACTGTCCAAAGCAATCCTACAACAAAGCCTTTACGGCGCCCCACCCTCCAAAACAAAAACAGAAATCCATGTAACAACCCGATGTAATTTGTACATGCAGCGTGGGCCTAATTAGCGACCCAAAGTCCCTAGAGACCTCGGTGCATTTTTGGCTCGCTCGCTAAGAGCCGGCAGGTGATGCTGGATCAGGGCCTTGAGGTGCTGCTGGCGTGGCGGCCGCATTGAGAGTTTGAGGTTCAGGGCTCGGGGGGTTGGGTATTCGGTATTTGATTAGGGTTTCCCTAATAAGTTGGCGGCTATCGCCCGAAAGGTCTTGATCCCAAACCGCCAAGATCCCCCAAGTAGAAAAATCCGACACTTTAGAATTCAGCTGGAAGCAAGGCATGCAAACTGCTAGTTGATGAGGACAGCCCCGATATGATTCAAGATTCAAAAATCCCACTCTACACGTACCAGTCTGCTAGTCCGAGGAAGACGGCGATGCAACGCACTTGGAGGATGCATCCCACCCGTTGCAGGGTTCCAGCCCTACTACATGCAGCAAAAAAAGCTCGACTACTAGAACCTAGAGTAGGAGTAGGCCCTTATTCCCTTTTTTGGGGTTCAGGTTCCCTTATAAGCCCCTTTAAACAAAAAAGGGCACCCTTTTTATTCCTAGGTTACTCTTGGGTCTAGACTAGGTTTCGGCGCGGGGGTTTTGTTACAACCTGCGGCAAACGATCTGACAAAGTGTTGAGCGACCTTTTTGTCCGCCCAAGCCTTGCTTGTAGGGGTTACTTAAAGGCTCATGGGACTTAGTAAGTAAGGTTATAAGTAGGGTATAATTAGGATAACCCCACTTAGGGGACTTATAACCCCAATTATAACCTACTTACTAAGTCCCATGATCCTCTAAGTAAGGATGAGGGTCCTAAACCCTGACCCCTGAAGCCAAGAACCCAAGACCCCAGGTCCAAGCTCTAAGCTTTATTGTGTTTATCAGGCGTGGATGGTCTCTTAAAGGGCAGAACAAGCTGAACACTTCAAACACCAGAGAAGCCACGGGCCAAAAACGCTAACTGTACTATAGGGTTGAGGGTTTTGGAGCCGCCATAGATTTTCGAGGTCCTGGTATACTTCCAAGCGACCTTCACGAGTCTTACGTCTTGAGAGCATTCTGAGCGCCCATCATGAGCAGCCGAAGCACGACAAGCACACACTCCTCAAGTAATCATGTTTAGTTAATACTCATTGACTTATCTTGCTTTACCATACTATTATGCTGCAGGGTTGCTAAACTACGTATTCCCACCAATGTTGCTTTAGATGGAGATGCTGCGGCATTCCCTTGTGTCAGGCTTTTGCATTCCCTACGCCCCGAAGCCAGGACAAGCGCGCGATCCTCCGCAGCATCGCCCGCAGTTCCGAGATCCTCAGCGACGCAGGCCCGGAAAGAAGCATGCAGGGTTTAGGGTTTAGGGTGCAAGGTTGAGGGTTTTGTGTTTTTGGGTTTTCAGGATTCGGGACTACCTTCGTTTGGATCTTATGTAAGCAGGTATCTATACAATAACAATCCTTCTCATGACCCCTGTAACTATTGCCTGCACATTGGTAAAGGCTCCAAGCTCTTACGCCAGACAAACGGATGCAGAGTTTAGGGCGTGGGGCTAAACTCTAAACCAAAAGCCCAACACCCCAAGCCCCTAAACCCTAAACCCTAAGCCCCCAAACTAAGCCCTAAACCCTGAACCCTAAATCCTAAACCCTAAACCCTAAACCCCAAGCCCCTAAACCCACTGCACTTAAAAATAAAAAAAACCTTTGGAAGGAAAGGAGCGCCTGGCTACGAACCTGGCTTGCGCCAACCAAACGCTGCACTCCACCCTGGCAATCCTGACCTGGCCCCAGGTCAGGGTTTAGGGTTTAGGGTTTAGGGTTTGGGGTTTAGGGTTTAGGGCTTGGGGTTTAGGGTTTAGGGTTTGGGGTTTGGGTTTTAGGGTTTAGGGCTTGGGGTTTAGGGTTTAGGGTTTGGGGTTTAGGGTTTAGGGAATGGGTTTCCCCAGGCAGGGGTTTCAGAAAGGATTTTGCTACTTGAAGGCTCATGGGACTTAGTAAGTAAGGTTATAATTGGGGTATAATTAGGATAGCCCCAATTATAACCTTACTTACTAAGTCCCATGATCCTCTAAGTAGAGTATGATCAGGGCTTTGGGCCTTTGCAAAAGTTTTGCTAACTCTAGCGGCCCTGAGGACTACCTATACTACTGTTGATGGACAAAATCCTGCATGACCCTAAGGACTCTAAACTCTGGGAATTATGGTATATTCCTTATTATGGGTCATGCAGGATTTATATCATCAACCGTATGTTGGGGATTCCCCAAAACCCGATTCTAAATATTACCTCGGACTTCCTAGCGATTCGCCTTTCGGCTTGCGGGGCGATTTCGGACGTCTCTTCAGCCAGGCTGGATGAGGAGTGAATGGGGTGATGACATTGGCGGACCTTCATCCTGTCAGTCTGTGTGCATTAGGGTTTAGGGTTTAGGGTTTAGGGTTTAGGGTTCAAAACAGCATTTCCGATGTCATGCTGCTGTTGCTCGTGCATGCAAATCTCACTGTAGTTGCAGTTGTGTTCAACATTGGCAGGAAGTTCGTTTCCTGCCTACTTACCCTACAATACATGGGTGGTGGTCAAAATTCCATAATACGGCACCTAATATTTAGGGCACCCAAAAAGGGGCCCTAATTTTGACAACCACCCACATGACATAGTCATCGTCCGGGGCAAGTGTGCAGATTTGGGAGCCCACAAGCCCAAAGCCGTGCAAAGTTCCCAACCTCAAATTGGAGAGACGCCAAGTGCCCAGGGGTTTAGGGTTTAGGGTTTAGGGTTTAGGGTACTTCAAGTCCAGGTCCAAGTCCCAAACCAAGCACCCGAAGACTCTCCAACCCTGCAGCCCAAACTTGAAGCGATTTTGGCTCTACAGGCCTCAGAACCTCTGAAAACCTGCGAAGCCCGAGCAGCAGGCGTTAAGCCTAAGCGTAAAAAAAAGCCCCAAACCCGAAACCCCAAGCCCTTAAGCTAAACAGCAAGACCCAAATCTCAAAACTCTGGAAAGCCTGAACCCTAACAACAACCCAAAGTCTCAGATCATTGGCTCTAAAGTAAAAGCCAGAAAGTTGGAATATTATGGTTATCCTAAACCCTTCTATGGTAAATTATAGGGTATCCTACCATGAAACCATATTCCAACTTTCTGGGGTTCCGTTTAAACCTAAAACAGGCCATGCACAAGGGCTTGCTGACCAAGCCTGGAGACCGGCTTGGGTCTCAGAATTCAGTGACTCTAAAGGGAACCCCAGAAAGTTGGAATATGGATTAATGGTAGGATCCCCTATAACTTACCTGAAAGGGGTTACGATAAATATATATTCCAACTTTCGGCTTCTACTGTAGGCTCTTCCGTCGGTTGAAGGATTCAGGGGTTTAGGCTTACCTGGACCCCAAGAGTATGTAGAGTAATAGCCTTTTATGGGTATTGGGGCCATTGCTTTGAGGGGTGTAGGCTTAGGGCTTAGGTGTGGGGTTTAAAAATAGGGCCCCTCAGGTGGGAGGATGAGGGTTTAGGGTGCACATATACTGCCTAGGTTGGATTTTGGGACATTTTTTATTTTCCTTATTTGGGTCTTTAAGGGACCCCATATATGAATATTTTCATGGTGTTTAAAGGCCAACCCAGCTACGGCATGGGTCTAAGGTTGACGGTTTTGGATGTACGTGGTTTGGGTCCGCGTTTGGGTGGTTGGGGGTTCTTGACGTTGTGACCGCAGTCTTGCCCTTACACACGCAGCTACCGATCTTCTCGCACGAGGATCGAATCCCGGGGCTCCCTGACACCGCCAAGCGATTCAGAACTTCAGGTTTAAGTTTAGGGGTTTAGGGTTTGAGGGGGTCAAGGGGTTCAAGTGTAAGGCTGGGGGGCTTTGGGTTTGGGATGTAGGAGTTGGCCATCGTTTACCCTAAGCTCCTGCGCTTTTTTACGGTTCAGGGTTTAGAAGTCGGACTCTTCATCATGCATGGAGCATGTTTGGAGGCACTTGTTGACTCAAGTTTCGAGTGTCAACATTGGCAAGCTCTCGTGTGCATGAACTGGGCAGACTGCAGTAGTTGGTCGACCTGGTGTTCATGGCACAGCATTCCGCATCAATTCTTGCACGTGGAACGCACAATAGTCGCCAACTCGTGCATACTTTGAAGTTTGAGTTGGCAGCGTTTTTGTAGCAGTTCATGGCTTATCACAAATAGAGGTACCGAAGCCCGTGCCTGAATAGAATGACAGAAGTTGCAATATTTTCAGGAAGCGGAACGTCTGTCGGGCCCTCTCCTCCGTGCCCCGGCTGTTGCAGGGATGTGGGGCATCGCAGTTTCCCGGAACTTCGGGTGCTTTCGGGCTTCAAGCCAAGGGTTTAGGGTTTCGTTCAGAGGTTGTAGGGCTTTGGGCTTGGGGGTTTAAGGCTTGGGATTTAGGTCAGTATTTTCTGCAGGGTTGGATAATGGGTTCCTGGGTTCTGGGTACAGTTTAGGATCCTTGCAAGAGTCTTGATCAGGGGGACGTCGTCCAATCCTGGGTGTTTGCATGGAGCCTCAGCGGTTAACCCTCTATGAGGTTCATGCAGGATGCATAGCATCAGCAGATTAACAGCAATAGTAATGGAGCCGTGCTGGCAACGATACACTTCGATTCTGGGACTTGGAGTGCAGCCTCGACATTTCGAGTGTTGGGTTTTCCAGCCTAGCTTCTAGTAACTACCGTAGTTGCGGTGTTCATCGTTTCGGACTTGGGGCAAATTTAGATGGCCCGATTGCTACCTTTATTGAGAATTTCCGAGTGCAAGTGTCAAAGTTGAAGAAACCTTAGTCATCACCCAGGGGGAGTCTTGAATAGCTGTTTCTGGGTTATAGGTGCAGAGCCTGTAGAATGTCAGAATAGGTTCAGTACCTGACTTGCTGTTTCTGGGGAATCTCTGCAGAACCAATAGATGGGTGGTTATCAAAATCATGGTCTCTTTTTGGGTACCGTAAATATTAGGTGCCGTATTATAATAAGGACCCAAAAGAAGGACCCTAATTTTGACAACCACCCAGATAGAGTTTCAGAGTCATATTCATTAAACCTTTCAAGTTGCTCCAGGACATGAGCAGGGAGTCCCTCGAACTCAGCTTGGCCCACTTTGGCCAGGCTCCTTTGGGGTTTCTTGTCGTTGCCTTCTTACCTTGTTTTTGGTTTTGAGGGGGTGCAGAAGCGTTTATGTAGCGATTTTGGGGATAGTTAACTTCTATATTGTGCGGTTTTGCGGTATAGAGTCCCAGGTCTCGAGCTCATAACAGCTTAGGGCCTTTGAGTTCAGAACGGTAGAGGGTTAGGGTATTTTTGGCGCCTGGAGTCCATCACGCTTCCTTTGGGGCCCTGAACCCTAAACCCTAAACCCCAAACCCTAAACCCTAAACCCTAAACCCCAAACCCTAAACCCTAAACCCTAAACCTGAATTTGGGGCCGCAGTTTCGGGTCTTCGGGTTTCGTTTTGGGAAGTCGGCACCTGACTGTTCCTGACCATGTCAGACCTCTTTGGATTTCGTGCGCGCACTCAAAGTCCTACTTGAAGGCTCATGGGACTTAGTAAGTAAGGTTATAAGTAGGTTATAAGTAGGGTAACCCCAGCTAGGGGACTTATAACCCCAATTATAACCTACTTACTAAGTCCCATGATCCTCTAAGTAGGCTTCGTTGGCCGTGGCAGCTGCGGCTTGACATGTGAAGCACAGCTGGTCCAGCAGACAACCTTAGGAGACCACATGTAAACAAGGAGTCAGGATTTGGGGCGCTGCTCCACGGGACAAGGCTCTTCGGTGACCTGTGGAGTGCAGTATCGCGGTGTCTGCCTGAGCAAACCGGCAGCTGCTTGGAAAACCTGCAAAGAGCCGTGAAGGATGCAGCATCCTGTCCAGTTGAGTTGCAAGATCCCCACCCTAAACCCTATAGACCCTAAACCCTAAACTCTAAGCCCTAAACCATAAACCCTGAACCCTAAGCCCTAAACCCCTAAGCCCTAAACCCTAAGCCCTTCCCCTTCAACCCCAACTCTGAACTCCAAAGCCCTCGCCGGCCTTAAAGGCGAACTACAGTGAATCCTACTCCCAAAGCCCCAAAACCTCACCGTAGAGGGCCGGAAGCCTGAAGCCCTACCTGGAGGTTCATGGGCAGTTATAAGGGTTCCTTTCAGCGCCCCTTTAAAGGGATCTATAGGGATTCTATAAGGGTATAGGATTTAGGGCCTACCTGGAGGTTCATGGGTAGTTATAAGTGGGGTTAGAAGTCCCCTAATATGGGATATAAGTATAGTTATCCTACTTATAGCCCCACTTATAACTAGCCGTGAACCTCCAAGTAAACCCTAAACCCTATACCCCTATAGGATCCCTGTAGATCCCTTTAAATTACCCTGGGTTAGAAGTATAGTTACCCTACTCCCTGGAGCTGTATCCCAAGCAAGATCTTCCCTGCCCAGAGCTGCGGAGATGCTGCGGTGAAGGTGCTGGCAGAAAGCTGCCGAGTTGCAGGGAGCTGGCAGTATAATGCTGTTGGGTTCTGGGCTTAGCCGCTTCGGGTAGACAGAAGCTAACCTAAAGCTTCAACTGTAGTGGTGGGGACAAGCGCGTCGGAGGAGGGTGACTGTCTTCTTCACAAAGTCGGCTGGCGTGTTTAGCCTACGCCGAGGCCCAGTTACCTTGGGCAAGGTACAGATGTGGTAGAGGGTCAGCATCGTCATCAAGACGATGATCATCAGGACCCTCATCATCGCACTTGTCATCTTGATTGTCACGGTCATGGTCATGTTCTCTGGATCTGCAGCATCACCGAGTTTCGCATCACAACAATCACCACCACTGCCGCCGCCGCCACGGCCCTGAGTCCTGCACCCCAAGCCCTAAACCCAGCCCCAAAAAGTCTAAACCCCCAAACACTAAATCGAAAAGACCAGAATCCCGAAACACTTATCATATATGTATATATGTATGTATATATGTATGTATGTATGTATGTATGTATGTATGTATGTATATATATAGGGGCCCCAAGAACCCTATTCTAATAATTAAGGCTCCTATATGATATCGAGAGACCAAGACAGCTAAGGTTTGCCACCGAATCTCGTGAAGCTCAAACTGAGCTTCGAGGGCTGCACTCGCCTCACCGATGTTTTCTGGCCGCCTTTGGGGAATTTTGGGCCACAGGGGTGTACGGTTGTTGGGGTTCCTTTAGAGGGGTCTATAAGGTTTATTATAAGGGATCCAAAAGCGCACTATACTCCTGGGGCCTAAATAGTTACCCATGCTATTGTGGGGGGTTCCATATTACAAGTATAGCGAATAGGCATCAAAACCCCATTCTAATTGTGAAGGCCCCTGCATTACAGGGGTGTAGGGGGTTAGATTTTGAGGTTTCGGGTTTTGGCCCGAACCTCAATTCAAATCTTGAGCTCTGACCAGCTTGAAGATGTGCAGTTTCACGTAGAAGCCAGAAAGTTGGAGCATTGTTGTCTTCGTGTCCTTCAGGCGCAGCATAAGCAATCCCAGCACAAATCATGTTTCGTCCATGTTCCAACAGAAACCTTGTTCACCGTAGGTTTGTTGACGGTTGCTGGTGTAACATTGCTGACGGCTCTCTCTCTCTCTCTCTCTCTCTCTCTCTCTCTCTCTCTCTTCCCCTTCTCTCTCTCTCTCTATCTCTCTCTCTCTCTCTCTCTCTCTCTCTCTCTCTCTCTCTCTCTCTCTCTCTCTCTCTCTCTAAACTTAATCGGATGCCTATGGTTTTTTTCACAACCCGGTGGAACCCACGGGTGGGGATCCGGCGGCGGCATAGAGTTCTAGATAGCCTTCCCTGCTGATTAAAGACTTTCAGATTCGGCTTTCACATGATGGAGTAGGGGTTGAAGTTTACGGGCTTAGGGCTTAAGGCTTTCAGGCTTTCAGGCTTTAGGGTTTGAAGCTTACGGGTTAAGGGTTTTAGGCTTCAAGGTTTGAGGGCTTGGTGTTGAGAGTTTGGGTTATGGTTTAACAGCTGTAAGCACGTTCTTTGCTGGGTGTTACACGTTACTACAACCATTAATGCTGCTTTACTTGTATCCCGGCTTTCTGAGCCAGATTTGAATTCCTCGGCCAATTCGTACCGCGTTGTCTAAAGACAGCGCCGCCAAGCTGAACATTGCAGCCCAGCTTTGCTGTCCGAGGTTTCTCTGCGAACACTGGCCACCTGCATGGGTGGCTGGGCTGGTGTCATTGACTTCTGATTTTGGGACTTAGGGCCTACGGATACTTGGAATCAAAGGTCAGCGTGGAGCTTGAAAGCATTGGTGTCTTGTGATCGTTGTTTCCCTTGTCAAAAGACAACAGTTCTGCCGCCCCCCCCCTCCGCCTCCGTTTCCCGGAACCCGTAAACCCTACACCCAAAGCCCGCGAGTTTCAATCCGATACGACGATACACTGAAAGGAACCCTACTATCGAACACTGGCCCTATAGTACCCTCAACTTACCTTGGGTTAGTAGGGAATGGAGGAATGGGATACAATTATATCTACTATTACTGCACTATTACTGCCATTCTTCCGTTCCTTACTAACCAACGGTAAGTTAAGGGAAAACGCCCTTATAGAACCCACCCTAAACCCTAAACCCTAAACCCTAAGTTATAGAACCCATAGTCTTCTGCCGCATGACCCGACGCAGTCCCAAAGACCAAGCCAAGAACTGCCTGGGACCGGCGAAACACCTCGCTCTAAACCTTACCCTTAGGGGGGTACCAACAAGGGCCCCTTTAAAGGGATCTATAGGGTTTCTATACGAGTATAGGGTTTAGGGCCTACTTGGAGGTTCATGGGTAGTTTCCAGTGGGGTTATAAGTCCCCGAATATGGGTTATAAGTATAATATAACCCCACTTATAACTAGCCATGAACCTCCAAGTAGACCCCACTACAGTGTAGTAGGGTTCTATACCAGGGTTCGCTTCAAGTGTACTGTATTACAGTTCCCTGCAGGGGTACTACAGGGTTCTACAACAGGGATCCCTTTAAGGGCTCCCTTTAGGTTCTATAACAGGTTTCCCCTTAAGGGAACCATAAGGTTGTTCCCTTCGAGGTTACTATAGACCAAAGGGTTCTGTACTAGGGTTAGCTTTCACGGTGCTATAGGGTTCTATAATGGGGTTCCCTTTAGGTTTTTTTGAGGGGTTTGTGGTGTTGCCAACAAATTTACATCACCAATCCCCTAAACTCTAAACCCCTAAACCCCTAAACCCCTAACCCCTACACCCCTAAACCCCAAAACCCCTGCACCCCTAAACCCCAATCCCCTAAACCCTAAACCCCTAAAAAGCAGGCCTCCCTTTGAAGAACCTGTACCTGGACTTCGTGGGCTGCGAGAACCTCACGGATGCCGGCCTCCAGGCCCGCGGGAAGGGCTTAAAAGTTTAGAGTTTAGGGTTTGAGGTTTTAGGGTTTAGGATTTAGGGGTTAGGGCCTAGGGGTTTAGGGTTTAGGGGTGCAGGAATGCTCCGGAGGAGTTTCGGGTTTAGGGAAGAACTGCTAGCTAAGAACACTCCTTGGTGATTCCCTGATAGATCTACACCCCAAACCATGTTCTCGGCTAAGTATCTACAGGGTTTGAGGTCCAAGGATATGGCCCGCCGAGAGTTGAAACCCGGAGTCTAGTTTACATTCTACACTCTGGCAGGCTTGCAAGCCAGGAGCGCCCATCCGATGCCCTACTTAAAGGATCATGGGACTTAGTACGTAGGTTACAATTGGGGTTATTATAGGTCCCCTAAGTGGGGTTATCCTAATTATAACCTACGTATAACCTTACTTACTAAGTCCCATGAGCCTTCAAGTAGACCCTAAACCCTAAACCCCATATAGATCCCTTTAAGGAACCCTATATGATCCCTTTAAGGAGCCCTTTAAGAACCCTTACTAAGTCCCATGAGCCTTCAAGTAGACCTGAACCTTCAAGACTAAGCTTGACGCCCAAGCCGCTCCCGCACCTGCCGCCGGAACTTCCCTACCTCGGAACTGCCTACTTAGAGGATCATGGGACTTAGTAAGTAGGTTATAACTGGGGTTATAAGTCCCCTAAGTGGGGTTATCCTAATTATAACCTACTTATAACCTTACTTACTAGGTCCCATGAGCCTTCAAGTAGACCCTAAACCCTAAACCCCATATAGCCCCATATAGATCCCTTTAAGGAACCCTATAGATCCCTTTAAGGAGCCCTTTAAGAACCCTTACTAGGTCCCATGAGCCTTCAAGTACTACCGAGGCCTGGGCCCTAACTAAGCCGCAACCACGAGTCCCACACCTTAGCCGATGCATGTCAGTGGGAGCTCCCGAAAATTACCTGATAGCAAGGATCCTACTATTTAGGGTACTAGCCCCTATTTTGGGAAGCTCCCATGCGAAGAGAGGTGCTGGCTTCTAGCCTTCCTTCCACCCTGGAGGAGCTGGGTCAAGACGGCAAGCAGGTCTTCATGCATGTCCGGGTAAGCCTCTAATTCAGGGGTTTAGGGGTTGGGGGTTTGGGGTTAGGGTTTAGGGGTTTAGGGGTTTAGGGTTTATGGGGTCTGGGGGTTTTGTGAAGAGGGTTCCGCTCAAGCAGGCCGGAGAGTTGCACCTAGAATCTCCTAACATTGCTCGAGACTACAGAGAATTTTGCAAATGCCTTCTATTTATGTCGATGCGCGGGGTTTACGCTACGACAGCAACGGACTATCCTATTCTTAGTAGCTGAGTGTATGCACCTTACACTTTGTGGATAATATTAGCGACTATAGAACTGAAAGAGTGCACTTTTTGGAGCTTGTGTACTCAGCAACTGTGTGTGTGTGTATATATATATATATATACAAATCCCAGTTATGGTGCCTAAGCAGATCCTCTAACCAGAGCCCAGAGAGACCCTCGACAATGTTGTAACCTGCCAAGCAAGTCTATACCTTAACCCCATGTAACCTACCTTTTTACAGACTTATATATGAATTCAAGAGAATTCATATCAGGGAACCCGAAAAAGGTAGGTTTCTTGGGGTCCAGATAAAGCCAAGCCATTAACATGGTAGGCACAAGTCCCGTACATGTAATCTCCTTAATACCGGCGCCTTAATAATTGGAATAGGGGTTTGGGGCCCATTATAGTTATAATAAGGACCCCCCAAAAAAGAGTATAGGTAGTTATTTAGGCCTCTACAGTACTGCTTCTCATGAGACGTAATATCTCCCGGAAGCCGACATTTGTTGGCGCTGTCTTTGCCTTGCTGGCAACCCTGCACCCCGAAGCGCCGAACTCCAAACCCTATTGGCCACAAGCCATCCTAAGCCTTTAAAGCCCTAAAACTCCGAAGCGCTTATATCGGATAGCTCAGAACGGGGGGGGTTGGCTAGGGGGGGGTACAGGGCAGCGGCATGAAGGCGACAGGTTCAGGTGTGCAGATAGTTCTTGCATAGGTCTGCGTGCGATAACTGTGTGTACGAATATGTCCATGCAGCCAGTGTGTCGTGAAAGTAAAAGTCATGTTTCTCTTGCCGCTCATATCTGTCCTCACTCGCCCGTTCTTGGTGGATGTGCTCAGAGCACGGGGCGACATCAATGTTGGGCAGCTGGGATCTTGCTGGGTGTCTTTATTTACAATGCGGCCTTGGCCACTATGATGGAACCGCATGGAATGCAAGGTGCAGACTTCCAGACACAGGCTAAAATGCAGCCGAACCACGGCCGGTACAATTTGTATTGGCGAACCAAAATGCCGATACAACTGCCGAGGCAGATGTATCGGAAACCGACAAAAATGATACATGTATTGAAACCCCACGATTTCAATACACATGGCTTCCAGATCACGATTACAAGAAGCAAACGCATGTATCGGACTCGCGCGGACGCGATACAATGCCCTTCCAGGGTCGCGAGGGCCTTCACAAATGTCAAGCGGCGTCGCGTGACAAGATGTCGTGCTTTGCGCAGCGGCAAGGCGTTTTAATACACCCGCCGCAAATCCTCAGTCGCAGAACTTGAATCACACCGACCCTCCAAGTTGGTTTCCGTTCTCTGGTAGACAATTCAATCACAGTTGTAGGTATAGGCGCGGATTGAATCTGCAGATGACAGGGAGCCTTTGAAGAGATGGAGTTTCTTGATTTCAGTAGTCTCGCTTGGAAACCGTGGTGCTGCAGAACTGGTGATAGCCAACAACCTTCCTACCCGAGCTTTCTGTCCCATATTGAACTTTGAACATTTACCGTGGACTTGGCATCGTCACAGACTTGTTTGCAAGCCGTCACAGAGTGGAATATGCTGCTGGCCAAACCCCCCCCAGTGAACCCCACCGTCTTGAGCTGTCCAATTATAATGATAAAACAAACACCCTTGCAAGACCCTCGTGGTAACCGGCAACCCTTTAAAGCTCGTTAAGACCCTACAAATCATTCCGCTAATGCTGCTGTTGTTGTTTTGGTAATCCTTGTAATTCCAAAAGCCTCAGATGGCTTATGGGAGAACTTTAAACTTTTTGGCTCTACATATTTGGTCTATGCTAAAAAATTGAACTTTTTTCGGCCCTGTTATGGAAGAAGAGAGATTCTAATTCTTAAGGCCAATGTACCATAGTACCCTTATAGATCCTTGTAGATCCCTCATAATCATAGGATACCTAAACCCAAAACCCTTGCAGACATAAAAGAAGCCCTTATAGAGGGGTACTTGAAGGCTCATAGGACTTAGTAAGTAAGGTTATAAGTACGTAATATTTAGGATAACCCCACTTAGATGACTTATAACCCCAATTAAAACCTACTTACTAAGTCCCATGATCCTCTAAGTAGAGGGGTAGTTGCAAGGAGCTAGAGCTTCATTTTGCCGGCTGCGTGAGGCGATTGGACCCGCATTCATTGGACTGGGGGCTCTTTGAAAGGTTTCTCTACGGGTTTGGGCCGGTTTGTAGAGGGCTTTACAAGGGTTTTAGGGTGTTTTTTGAATTGAATAGGGTTTCGGTGTATGGTCAGGACGATAGTGGAGATGATTACTAGTTACTAGTTATTCGGACCGGTTGATTAGTTTGGAGTTAAGATTTCAGGGTTTGGAGGCTGCAGGTTCAGGGAATTTTGGGGGTCAGGGCTTCAGGTTTTACACTAGGGCAGGGTTTGGTGCAGGAATGTCTTGGTTTTCGCCTTCTTTGGTTTGGGCCCTAGGCCCTCACTCGTGATTTAGCCTGGTGGAAAGCCTTAGGATGCGAAAGCACGTGTGCCACGTTAAGAGGAGTGTGACTTGAGTAATTATTGATAGGTCGTACTCCCTCGCCCTCGTCTGTTTCTGCAGAACCACACTCGAACTTAGCTCAATCTATAGAAGTATACCCCAAAAGCATTACTTTTGTGTACCAGGCCCCTGTCTTGAACCCTATACCCCAACCCCGTAAACCCTAGACTCCTAAGCCCTAGAGCCAGAAGCCCTAAATCCTATCCCCAAAGCTCTGCAAACCCTACGGTAGAAGCCCAAAGGTTGGAAACTCCGTAGCCTCAATCCCTCAGAGCAATGTATAGGGAATCCCAGCACTATTTTGCCTTAAGCCGGTTTCCAACTTTATGGAATTTATTCTATAAACCCAATGTCCCTAAAGCATTAAAGCCCTAAACCCCCGAAATTCCGACTCGTGCAGTCGTCGAAGTCTGTCACAACAGACCCGAACCCCAAAGCCCAAGACCCAGGCTGTATTCTCCGGGCGTCCGGTCGCTCCACTCGAACCTCCCTGTGAATCTCAAAGTTTTCAAGGCTTGGCCATGTGGGGTTTAGGGCGCTCGAGGGTTTGCGTGTTTGGGGGTGGTTTGATTTACGGTCTAGGGTGTTGGGTTTGAAGTTCCTTGAGGAATCTTTAGGAGTTTAGAGTGTGGGGTTGATGGATGAAGGGTGCAACTTCAGGCTGTAGGGTTCGTGCTTTCGTGCAAAGTTACGCCCTCGATCCTATACCGCGGACTCTTATTATTGTTGCAGTATTCTTGTGGTATTGTTGCAACTGTTACTGGCAGCAACACAGGTCCGTTCTGATATGGGAGTTTCCGAAAAGGAGGGACCCTAACAGAGTACCCTAAATGGTAGGATCCTTATTATAAGGACCCCACAATGCGATGCCCCTAATTTACTTCAAACTCCTATATGGTATTCTTGCTCTATGTTCTTGCCCTTGCATTGGTGCCGGTGATACGGAGATCAAGCTCTGAGCCTTGCGAGCTTATCACGTTCTGAGCTTCGGAGTACCATATTCTAATCCTTTTTTCTTCAAGGAGCCATTATAAAATAACAGTTTATACTTTTCTTCCTGGTTACTCAAAAGCCCTGTGTTGCTAACATGCTAACATGGGATTGTCATATCGATTCCGTCTTTGCAGCTGTGGGTCTCGGGTTGTAGGCCTCAGGAGGGCACCTTATGCGCATTCGGTTCAAGCTTTGCTCCAGAGTTTTCGGGGCAGATGTCAGATCTTACGGTGCAACGAATATATCCTAGACCCTAAACCCTAAACCCCTAAACCCCCACACCCCTGAACCCTAAGCCCTGGGTCCCTCAACCCGAGATCTGACGCATGATCATGTTGCTACCGTCTCGGATGGTCGGTTTGTGATGAACACCGGAGGGAGACTTCTGTGCTCTTAGTAGGAAGTAGGGTTCCTTTAAGGGTTACTATACGGCTTACTATAAGGGTTATACTACAGGGGTTTAGGGTTAATTATGTGCTCAGAATCACTAATGTAGGAGTCTGATTAAGGAACCCTGGGCCTATAACCCCCAATATATTAGGATTCATGTAAGGAACCCTAATAAAGGCCCAAGGTTGCTTAATCAGGTTCCTACATTGGGCCTCGCAGTGGGCCATTGTTGTCCTTTTAGCAGTCCTGGGTTCCTTGTAAAGTTACCCAGTACCAAAAAAGGAGCCCACTGGGCATCCTAGAAGACGAACTCAACATGTATCAGACGGGAGGCTGAAGTCCTTAAGCGCTCTCATTCCTGTAGCCGAGGCAATCCTAAAACTTCGCCCCGTAACGTACTCAAACCAATGTCATGCCACTACTAGGACTTGATGCTTGACGGCTTTTCGGGCAAGGCCTGTCCAACGAGAAACTTCAGCAAAAGCCATTATTAGGACGCAGCCATCTCGGTGCTACTTCAAGAGATTGTGCCGTACAGGATTCCGATGAAAAAGATGTTAACAGACTCCTTCAGAAGCCTGTTAAGCAAACTGATGAAGCCTTACTAGACCCTTCAGCAACCCTGTATAGTTCCCTCCACCCTTAACCCTCAAGCCCAAGCCCTTAAACAAAGAACCCTGCACCACCCCTTTAACCTAAACCACAAGCCCTTAAAGAAAGAACCGCTTGCGGAGCAGAGGAAGAGGCTATTGCACTTTAAGAAAAAGAAAGAAAGAACATTGCAGTTCCCGCCCAAAAGGCCACTTTCCGCGGCACCGGGGTGAACGCCAACTTTTCCAATCGCGCAGAGCTCCGATCCTTCGTGGAGGTCCTGGAAACCTGAGCTACGGCCGGGGAAGTAGAGTTTATGGGGTTTCGGGTTTCGGATTTAGGGCTTGGGTATAATTGGTAGCGAGTTGCTTAAATTCATGACTGTTATGGAGCCTTGCTATAACATATATATATATATATATATCAGAGAGCCCGCTGGTTGTATACATATATATATATATATATATATATACACATAATATGGGTCTTAGGATGGGGTTTAGGGTTTCGGATCTAGGGCTTATAGGGTTTGCCCAGTCAAAATGCTGGAGTCGGAGATCCTTACGGATGACTCGGAGTTCGCACAGAGCTTCTAGCTATGATGTAAGGGTTGTCAAACTTACAGTTTAGAGGGACTAACATACATCAATGTGACAGGTTTATCTCTCTCTATGTAACATATATATATATATATATATATGGGCTCTCTGGTTAGCAGGACCTCTCCGAAGCTTTTGAGCGTCTGCGGCGTCGACGGTCTCACCAGCCACATGCCGCCGAGACGACAGCCCTCACCCTGCCGCCCCGAACCCTCTTCAAGAGCAAATGCCTTGAACCCCAAACCGTACAACCAGTGTGAAGGAAACTCTTTGGATTTCTGCAAGGAACTTCTAGTGGTGCTATAAAGGTTCTGATTCGGGTGCCTTCGTAATCAGAATGGGGTTTCGAGGAGTGTTACTTTGCAGTTATACAGGGGGCCGTGAGGAGATACTGTGCGAAACCGTAATCGGGGCTTGCATTGCAAGCAGACCAATGCAGTATGAGATGTGTCCAGTATAGCATGCATCAAACCCTTGTTTTGATTACTAAGGCCTCCATGGTCTTCAAGAACCCCTCGACAACTCTGTACTCAGGCCTCTGTATTATACTTGCACATCTGAACAGAGCTTAAGGTCTGCACCCCAAAGTCTTCTGGTTGATAGCGTTTCAGGTCTCAGGCTTTATAGAGTTTAGACTCGGGCTTTTTAGGTTTTTACATAGGTTGATACAAGGTGCCACCATGTTGATACAAGGCTTAAAGGTAAACCCTCAACCCCGAAGCCCGAAGCGATGCGTTTATCCGAGCGCTCGCAGCGAAGTTGTCTCCGTCCATTTCGTCGGAGGCTGCCCAAAGGGCAGATCCCGACGACACCAGCCGTTGGCTCCTGTAATGGTGTAAGCAGTGTCATGGAGAAAAGGGCCTCCTGAAGCGAGGGCTGGCGGTTCCATTTCGGGGCTTCGGTTCTCAGTCTTCAATGTGATTTGTCGGTTGGGGGTTTCAGAGTGCAGGCTTGGTTTGCTGAATTAGGGGTTCTGAGGTTGAGGCTTTTGTGGCTTCATCATGCGGCTTGCAGGATGTTGAGAAAATCTTGATGGCTTCCTGAGTGTCGGCGCTCTTTTTGGCCATGTACGGACCTCCCAGTGCCATTGTTCTAGATTTGGCCTCAATGGAAGCCGCATTCCGTTGCCCACAGGAAATTAAGCTCCCATCCAGAAGACCCTAAACTAAACCCTAAACCTTAAACCTAAACCCTATCGTTCAACAAATACCCGATGAGTCCTTAAACCCTAAAACCCTATAAGTCCTTAAACCCTAAAACCCTATAAGTCCTTAAACCCTAAAACCCTGAAACCTAAAAGTCCTTAAGCCCTGAAGCCTAAAGCCCTGTAAGTCTTCAAACCCTATAAAGCCCTAAGCCTCATAAGTCTTCAATCCTAAAACCCTAAAGCCCTAAGCCTCATATACCAGTCTTCAAGCCACCCAAACGCAGGCCCCCGACGGCCGCCTGGTCTTCCCACCGGCTGATCGGGTCTTTCGACCGGCTGATGTGCGAAAGGCGGTTGTGTTTAGGATTCAACAGATGACCCATATGTTAAATCCGAATCCCAAGCCCAAAACCCATATGAGATGGGTTTACTTTTTAGGGGCGTTGATACTTGGAAGTTTAGGCTTTAGGTTTTAAGGCTTTGATGTTTCAGGGTTGAGAGTCTGAGCTGCCGTGGCTCAGAAAATCTGAGCACTGCAGATCTCTTGGACCCTCGGGGCCCCGCTTTCGCAAGGCAGCTAGGGCCACTACAAGGGATACTATTCGGGCTAGTAAGGCTACCAAAAGGGATACCCTGAGGGATAACGGTTTCTTAAAGGCTGGCAGCTAGTGTAGTAAGGATGGAAGTCGGGGATTCGTAATGGAAGTGGTAGTCAAAATAGCGTCACTAGTCAAAAGTTACGTAATGATGGCAGTTCTCCGCAAAATAGCAACTGTAACAAGATTTGCTAGAATTTTCGAAGAGAGGGTATCAGGAAGAAGCATAGCAAGCAGAAGCTTCACAGGTTCCAACTCATGCCACCCTGTTGCAGACCTCAAGATCGCAACCCAGAGTCCTGAGCTCCTGCAGCGGCGAGGCCAAAAGTCAGCTTCTCAAGGCAAAGACGAGAACCTAAACCTCTAAACCCTAAACCCCTAAATCCGTAAACCCTAACCCCTCAACCCCTAAACCCCTAAATCCGTAGACCCTAAACCCTAATCCCCTCAACCCCTAAACCCCTAAATCCGTAGACCCTAAACCCTAATCCCCTCAACCCCTAAACCCCTAAATCCGTAGACCCTAAACCCTAATCCCCTCAAACCCTAAACCCCTAAACCCCCAAACCCTAAACCCTAAACCCCTAAACCAAGCTGTAAGCCCCTAAGCCCTGCGTCTCCAAACCCTAAACGTGAAACCGACTCCGGCTTCCCAGCAAAGAGAGCAGCGTCCCATGGGGCCTGGGCTGGAAGTTCCCGAGACCCTAAGGGGTTTAGGGCTTAGGGCCTAAAAGCTGCTGAAACCCTGACCCCCGGACTTCAAGCTCTGAAGTCTTTGAGGTGCAGCATGTAGTAGGGCTGAGGTTTTGTAGGGTTAGGGCTTTTACTGTAGATTGTTTGTCACGACTGCCAATTTCAGGAAGCCAGATGTTCAAACGCTAGTTCTCATGGATGCCTGAGGCCCTAGGTTGTTAAATTGGTATTGGGGGCACATTCTAGTATAGTTGACCGCCTATCCCTAAAACCCTATACGCCCTAAGCCCTAAGCCCAGCGGGACTAAAAGCGCAAGATGCGCACCAAAGCTTTAACCCTAAACCCTAAAACCCAAAACTTCAAGACAAAACATGTTGCCTCAAACTCTAGACCTACACCCTAAGCCCTATAAGCCCTCAATGAGCCCTATGAGCTCTAACCCTTCAACTCTGAACCCGAAGCCGACATGAGAGTTTCCGAAACTTAGGAATACCTTGTTTTGGGGTCCTTGTACTAAGGATCCTTTTTTTAGGGGTACTACATTGGGGTCCCCTATTTTCGGAAACTCACATGTGGGTAATTCTTTAAGTTAGGGTTCAGTTTTCGGTCCGCAAAATGGTATGGCACCCTTATCAAACGGTGTCGTAGTATATGGACCCTTATTCGGATCTTGTAGAATTAAAAATACTTGGAGGATCATGGGACTTAGTAAGTATGGTTATAAGTACCTTAGTTGGGGTTATAAGTATAGTTACCTTAATAATAACCGTAATTACTAAGTCCCATGATCCTTTAAGTAGGCCCTAAAACCCCCCTTATATAACCCTAATAGATCCCTTTGTTAGAGCTACCCTACTTAAAAATATGGTCCCTGAGCTCCAAGAGCTTCCACGCCAAGCATGGCACGTTTCACTGCGCACGTCTCACAGCGAATCTCGAATCGCTCAGGCCGTTCGAAATCGTCAGAGCAGTGGGTTCAGGGCTTAGGGTGCAGAGTTAGGGGTTTAGGGGTGTAGGGGTCTAGGGTTTAGGGTGTGGCATTTGGGGTTCATAGGGTGTGGGGTTTAGGGCTTAGGGTGTAGGGTTTGGGGTTTAGGGTTTGGCATTTGGAGTTTGTAGGGTTTGAGTTTAGGGCTTAAGGGTGTAGGGTTAGGGGTTCAGGGTTTAGAGCTGACGGTCTAGGGCTCGGTACTCAGGGTTAAAAGACTTACCCTTATCCCTGCCATTTTTTAAATCATAAACACTCAACAGTAATAATCGTATTCATACTAGTCATCATCACGATAACAACAGTCATAACAACACACGTAATAATACCAATAATAGCAATCACGATAGCAATAATAAGCATACTTATGACAACAATGAGCATTTGTCGTAGTGTCATCTGTCTTCTTAAGCGCTCGACAAGAAAGGAGTTTCAAAATTCGGGCTGCATACAAAGTCTGGGTTCTTGTCAACGACTTTAATGTAAGTTGCCACAAGAGGGATCGATAGGCCAAAAAATATGGCTTCCTTATTATGGTAACTTAATTTGAATTTCCTTAACAAGATCCCAGTACAGATTCACCTACTGAGCCCTACCCTAAACACGCAAACCCTCTGAGCCCTAAACCCTAAACACCTAAACCCTACTGAGCCCTAAACCCTACTGAGTCCCCGGGCCCAGAGCAGCCTTGCGTCCCTTGCGTGGCGGCTAAATGCGGCCGGTCTTTGAGGGCTTTTAGGATTTAGGGCTTTAGGGCTTACTGGGTTTAGGATTTAAAAGGTAAGGACGCTTAGGGCTTGGGGGTTTGGGGTTGAACACTGCCCCCACTCATTCGTAGTTGAGTAATATCTGCATGTACATACATTAGGCCCTAAACCCTAAAAACTAAACCCTCAACCCTAAACTGTTTTTTTAAATAAAAAAGATACATTAGGCCCTGAATCGCGGCCCTAACATGGACCCGTTACTCTATGCGGGCAGTGCAAAGGTTTAGGCTTCGGGGTATTGGGCCGAGCTCACTCTTGTGAGCTCGAGGCTTCGGGTCTGCCAAGTGTAGGGTTTTGGCTTCAGGTTTTGGGTTCTTGGATTTCACCGCAGCTATTTCAGGGCTCACCCATGCCGACCGCCTTTCTTCCAATGTGAAACAGGTGCTGTCCTGAGGACGACAGGCGTTTGGCACTGGAGGTTTAGAACCTACTAGTAGCACCCAGTAGTAGGGTTCGTGTGCAATTCAGAACATGCTTGAAGAGTGGCAGCAAGCCAGGGACGAACTCAATCGTTTGTGCCCAGCCTCCTCCCGCAGCGGCAAAAGCCAGAGATTACCTTAATCAGCCGTACAAGCCTTGCTTGAAAATTCCTGATCCATCACCATATAGTACCTTCTTACAACGTCTGAGGCACCCCTATCCTTCAAGTAGGGTCTACACCCAGGCGATGAGTCCGTCTCAGATTGCTTAGACAGAGATTGACGGCTAACTTCGATGTGGTGGATTCAGGTTTGGGGTTTCAGGTACAGAGTTCATAGCGAGTTGGGTCCGGGGTTAGGGGATTCAGAATTCCTTACATCAGCTTACATCCTAAGCCCCAAAAAACCCTGCACCCTTTAAACACTCTGAGGGGCCGAACGAGGGCATGAGTCATGAGTATTGAGGACCATTGGGCCATGGCGTATATATATATATATATATATATATATATACACACACATACATACACACACACATAGATACATACATGCATAGGTATCTATGTTTACAGATATATCTGTATATATAAATATATACTCACAAGTATATGTATGTATGTGTGCATGTGTTATACACATATATATATATATATATATATATATATACATATATATATATATATATATATATTCAAACACATGGACATATGCGGGGATCGAGTTGCGTACTGTAGAGATGCCTTTTGGATCAGATGAAACTTAACCATTGAGCCTTAAGATCTTACTCGGGGACATGTTAGCTCCAGATGTGGCGCAGAATACACATCAGGCTCAAAAGGGATTCCAGATTCCAGCTATTGTGTGCGTATGTTTTTGTATATGTACATATAGCACATATGTGTGTATACATATTTACGCTTACGCATATATATATATATATATATGTATTGTATATACATATGTATATATCATAAGATAGCTACATACACAATTACACGCGTCTATGTTTCTAAGCCTGAGGAGTGAGATAACTATGCAAATCCAGACAACCTGAAGCCCACATCATAAACCCTGATTATCTTTCAATCCTAAACCAAACATCACTGCACTCCGTAGACCCTGTAGACGAGTTTCGGATTGGGGTCATATACAACCCTCAAACATGACCCATGCCACGAGGTCGAGATGATGGGGGAGCAGTTTACGCCGGATCCCCGAGCGTGAGTGCTGAGTCCAAATTTCGAAGTTCTGAAATTAAGGTCGCTCAGGGGAACTTACGTCTTTCAGCTCCACGGTGCAAGCAGCCCCTTAATCCTGCACCCTTGACCCTTAAAACTTAAAACGACCCTTAAACCCCTTGCTCTAAATCCGACGACCCCCTATATAAACCCCTAAACCCCAACTAAGCCCGGAGCCCTGAACCCGAAATCATCGGCTCGCGAGGTCCTCCTCCTGGCTCTGGCGCTTCTCCGATGTCTACGACATGCTGTGGAAGTCTCTGGGCCAAGAATGGCGTGTTGATCGTGTGCGTTTGGGACTTCAGGGGCTCAGGTTTCGGGGTTCAGGGCTTCACGGTTCGAGTGCTGTAAGGGTTTGAGATTTCAGGGTTTAGGGTGTTACGGCTTAAAGAACCAGATGGACATTCTCACATTGTAAACAGGCGTGTGCAAGCTCTAGCTAGCTCTCTCTCTCTCTCTCTCTCTCTCTCACTCTTTCCTCATAGCTCTATTATGATATTACATTTTGTCATATATATATATATATATACACACACACGCACGCCGATAGCTAGTTTAGGTGTATTACACACACATGTGTGCTTGGTGCTATCGCCTAAACGACAAGCCCCAAGCCCCATCACGCACAGGCCCACACGAAACCAAGAATCCACGAGCCGGAGGTCAAGGGGCTTTGGGGTGTAGCGGGGCAGGTCCAGGGTGCAGGGTTTAGGGATTCGGGTTTACAGTCTAGGGACTGCTTATGCTTTTGTGTCGATGTCAATCTTGTTATCAACGCCAAGCTCAAACCCTCAATCCCGAACGGAAAAGGACAGCCTTTGATTGCCGAGGATGGTCATCCGGCCGCCACGGGATCTGCCGGGGTCCTAGGGGAACATTGCTGAAGCTTGACGGGGAGTTAATGATATTGGCAGCTAAAGGGTCAAGGGACCCTAAACCCTAAACACCAGCTGCAACTGCCGCTGGCCTCTCGATCGCAGCCCCCTTCAAGAACTTAGGCAAACGTCTCAAGTCTATGCACACGCATCGGTGGTTGTCGCTTTTATGGTCCCTGTTGGGTGGTGCCATGTTACAGTAAGGACCCAATCAGGGACCCTAATAATTATTGACAACCACCCGAGTCTATGCAAACGTATGGAAATGCCAAAGACAAGAACCCAACATTGCAATTACAGACCTCAAACCCCAGAACGCCACAACCCTCAAACCTAAACCCCTGCACTTTATGTACTTTATGTAAACCCCAGGCCCCAAAACCACTGCCCCCAACACCTAGCCACAAACCCCAGCAAATGCTTGCACACACCCAAGCCCTAAGCATCCCTAAACCCCTGCTCTCAAGCCTGCAACTTTGCCTGTGTTCTTGTTAAGGGTTTAGTTTAACGTATCACAACCGGGATCTAGAGTAACTGACATGGCTTCCTTATTATGGTCCAAATTTTGGTAACTTAAATGAACTCCCTTAGCACGAACCCGGACTTTGAACTATAGGTATTCTCCAGAAGAACTCGGCCCGGACAAATTCCGGCTAGGCTGCTTGGCTGCGGCCACGGTTTTAGGGTTCAGGGTTTTGGGTCTGGCTTCTATGAAGTTTCATTAGAGAGCCATAAAACTACAGAGAAGTTTATCAGGGCTTCCCAGCTTACCTTTGGTTAGTAGGGAATGGAGGAATGGGGTACAATTAAGACTACTATTACTACCATTCTTCCATTCCCTACTAACCAAAGGTAAGCCAAAGCCTGCTCCAAACCAAAGCTGGCCATGGTTCAGGGTTTCAGGTATTCGGGTTCGGGGCTCGCGGCGAAGAGTGCAGGGTTGCCGGTTTCATTTGGGTGTAGCCTTGGGGGGGGGACTTCAGAAAATCGGATGCAGGATTTGTATAGGATTCAGGGCTTAGGGATGGCTCAAGGGTCAGGGTTTACAGAATTAGGGGGCAGGAGTGAAGGTGGAGGGGACTCGCTGTCTTTGTGTTTCTTGTTTGCCACTTGCGTTGATCGCTGTGGGCATTTTCGAAGAGGGTGTAAGAAAGATAGCTATCGATTTTCGGTACTTCTAATGACCCATGGACCTCCAACGTGATAGTAGGTGAAGACTAAGACCAGTAGCTATATCCCGATTATATCCCCTTATTGTCCCAATACAATTTTGCAAAAATGCATCCTGAACATTCCTAAAAGCACCGCGTGGCTAATAGAGCACCTCACAGCTTTGTGTTCAGGAAGTCCGAGGTTCGGGGCATTTCGGTCAGGTCGGTTTAGGGTTTAGGCTTCAACGAGCCACGCAGGTAGTTTGTCTCTGGCGTTTACATTTGCAAAGACAGATAAGATTTATGGCTTGCATGCGGGTGCTTGCCAGAACCTGGTTTGGTTTGAACCTCTGAACCCTAAACCCTAAACCCTAAACCCTAAACCCTAACCCTAAACCCTAAACCCAACCGAACAAGGATAGAAAACCAGACCCGCGGATGCCCCTCGAGTCTCAAGTCTAGCGAGAAGTGAAGCCCATCATAGACCTCTTTTGCGGCACACCCTGAAGTTCAAAACCTGGATCCTGAGCCTTCAATTAAGTTCCACAACCCTCCCGTATAGACCCCAAAACATGAACCTTAACCCAAACCCCAGCAAAACTTTACATCTTCAACACCAACACTCTAAATCCCACCGCGCGCGCGCAAAGCCTAAATCCTGAAACCGCAACACCTGCTTAGAGGAGCATGGGACTTAGTAAGTAGGTTATAATTGGGGTTATAAGTCCCCTAAGTGGGGTTATCCTAACTATAACCTACTTATAACCTTACTTACTAAGTCCCATGAGCCTTCAAGTGACCACATCAGGCAAGCGAGTTTACGCCAGGAAGGACATGGAACTTACCAGCCGTCGAGGTGGTTTGCCGGCTTTATATTGGGAGTTGCCGAAAAATGAGGGGTACCTTATCCTGGGATCCTAATAATCAGGATCCTACTGCTTAGGGTACTATGTTAGGGTCCCCTGTTCTCGGAAACCCCCATATCGGGGGTGAAGGGCTTTGGGGTTGAACGGCCGAGGGTTTACCAGCACCCCCCAAGTACCCTTTAATAGGGCTCTTGTGGTCCTTGATAGTGGGTATTTGGGGTAGATTAGAGGGTGTCTGGGCACAGGGTTCGGGTTTGAGCTGTAGGGTTCTATGGGTGTTTGAGTTTTCTGTCGTTGCAGTGCCTGGTCTTGAAGGTTTCCATGAGGCCCCACGCACAACATCCCAACTGTCGTCTTGGAGGCCGAAGGTGCAGGACATGCACCCATGGGTTCGATTTAGGGTCTAGTGGTTTAGGGTTCAGAATAAATTCACCCTAAATATATTTCGTCGCGCAGCCATGTGCGGCTGCACCCCGAGCAAGCTACTGCTGTATCACAATACATTCTACTACATGACATTACTTGTTTTATATATCCTCCTATATATTGTGCTATGCTGTATTAACATCGTTGCCACAGGGCCAGTTGTACTCACTTGACTACATCCAGGCTGTCGCACTCCAAAAGTACCCTCCCTGAGGCCTGTAGAGCCCTGTAGGGTTTGGGATGGTTTAGGGTTTGGGGTTTACGTCTATGAACAACCCTATAGGGTTGCGGATGGTTCAGGACGTAGGTTTGAAATCTAGGCCTCTCACCCTCTCAGACTCAGCGACATTGAGATAGGAGAGCCTGCCAGCCCCAGAAAGGCAGCACAAATCACACATGACCCTGCAGCTGACTGAACGTGCTGAAAGACCGTGGACGCTGGGAAACTTCACACATGAACCCCCTGTCAATCCTCCGGCAGCACTTGCCAGGGCGGCTACAGTGTAGCCACTTCCTTCCCGCCAAGGGGAATGAGGCTTGGGTAGGTACATGCTTTCTCGAATCGCCAACTCCCGAACCCGATTGCGTGATAACCGTCGTCCCCGAAGCGGTGGTTCCTTACATATCGGAGTCTTTTTCTAAGGGGTCCCTTGTGGCCGAGGCTCCCCTGTTGTCAGTTTTTCAGGATGCGACCCTGATAGTATAGAGACTCCCTTCTTTTCTGAGACTCCCATGCGGTAGCTTCCGGCGCAGTTTTGAAGGGCTCAAAGCGCCAGCCATCTCGGGGCTCAGCTTGCGCCTCAGAAGCCATGGCTCTCTCCCTCCGAGCTCTCCGCATGCGGACGATCCCGTTGGTGCGGAGCTTCTCAGGAGGCCCTTCGGCAGAGGCCATTGCTGCCATCCAGTCGAACTTCAAGGCTCATCCAGAGACTAGGATGCCCAGTAGTACCCTTATTCCCTTTTTGTAGTCCTAGGTTCCTTATAAAGTTACCCAATACCAAAAAGAGAGGCAATTTTATTCTTAGGTTACTGGGTATCCTAGGAGAAGGCCCAGGCGACTTTCCACTCTCAATCTCAACTGACCCACGGCTTGGTGAGCACTGGCAAGATGCGCAACTTCGACATCAAGGCCGACGAGCCGGAAAGCTTCGGGGGCGCCGACAGTGCTCCAAGCCCCGTGGAACTCCTCCTCTTTTCCCTCGCTTCCTGCCAGGAGATCACCGTGAAGGCCTATGCGAACGCCATGGGCGTGCCGCTGACCCGGGTGTCTGCGGATCTCACCGGCAAGATCGATCTAAGGGGTTTCTTCGCTGTTGATGAGAGTGTACGGGCCGGATTCAACAAGATTGAAGGCGTCCTCACAGTGGAGTCGCCCGCAGACCTTGAGACAGTCAAGCAGTTGAAAGCTGCGGCGGATGCACATTGTCCGGTGAAAGACATGCTGCAGGCAGTTCCCATGGAGATCACCCTCAATCACATTCAGAAGTGAGCGTGCCGGGGAATTCGTCCATATCCGAGCCCCAAGTGCGATCGGTTATGCTATTTCTAGTCGAACATTGCAAGAATGTATTATCAAAATTCTTCAGTTTACAATCATAATAATTTCTCATACTTGGTTTAGGGTTTAGGGTTTAGGGCTTAGGAAAATTCAATATTTATGCTCTCTTTTGGATCTCCGCCGAGGTGCTTCATCGTAGGACTTCCTCGGACTCCGAGTAGACTCTCAGAAAAGCTTCGGGGATCTGCGTGTTGCGAGTTTTACTCTGATCCCCGAAACGCCGGACCCCTAAATCCCTGAACCCCTTGCCGAATATGGTAGCTTAAATAGCTACCTGTACTACTTCGTTGTGTGCTTTGTTTTTTTTGGAGGGGGGCGGGGGGAGGGTCCTGGGTATAATTATAGTATAATGGGCCCCAAAACCCTCTTCTAAATTATTAAGGCTCCTGTATTAAATTGACAGTAGGGGCCTGCACTTTCCACGCGAGGTTCCGGGGGCGGGGGGGGAGTTGAGATTCGAAGCCTCGTCTTCGGCAGTGTTTACTTGGCGTTCTTGTGGTTGGCTCTTTAGACTTTAACTTTTAGGGTTTCTATATGAACTATAATAAGGAGGCTCAACGTTTAACTTTTAGGAGGGGTTCAGAAGTCAGCTAAGTTTGGGGGCTTATGGTAGAAGCCACAAAGTTGGAAGATCATTATCCTCATGCCCTCAAGGTAAAGCATAAGGGATCCTAGCACTAATCCTCCTACAGCCATGTTCCAACTTTCTGGCTTCTACTGTAGGTTTTAAGCATCAGGGGTCTAGTTGTTCAGGGGTCAGGGCGGGAGGCTAGTGCCAAGATGTGCCACCGGTGAAGTGCAGCATCGCATGTTCGAGCTTGCAATCGGTCGGCCAGGGTCCGGCATATACATTTTACATACGGGTAGTTGTCAAAATTATGGCCCCTTTTTGGGTACCCCAAAATATTCGGTGCCGTATTATAACAAGGGACCCAAAAGGGACCATCATTGTGACAGCCACCCATATATTAACGAATCCACAACACAGGGCCCCGATACCACATCCCTAGTCAAGAAGCCCTTTAGGGGTTCAGCCCTAAGCCTTTGACCCTGAACTCTAAACCCTTAAACCCCAACCTTAAAACCTTAAAACCCTAAACCCTAAACCGTATAAACCCTAAACCTGAAGCCCTTGCATCAGGCAAGACCCTGCGTGGTCTATCTGCATGGAAATTGCTCCTCGCGGTTGGAGGTCCCGGCGAATTGAATTAGGGTTTATAAGGCTTCAGTTCAGGGTTTAGTGTTTAGGGTTTAGGGCTTTTGGGGTTCAGTTCTTGCATGTTTCTTCCTCTGGAGCTTAAGCCAACAACATCTGAGTACAGCTCGAGTCTACAGGCTTTGGGCGGCCTGCGAACTGATCTCTGCGATCGACATCCTGCTTCTTGTAATACACCCTCAATTTTTGGGCGCTAGGTTCAAGGATTCAAGCTTCTAGTAAGCAGGATGCAAGTTGAGTTATACTTGGAGGCTCATGGGTAGTTATGAGTAGGGTTAGAAGTCCCCTCATAAGGGCTTGTACCTTTAGTTGCCCTACTTATAACCCCACATATGACCAGCCATGAACCTCCAAGTAGGGTAGTCACTCCTTGCAGGGTCATTGCATCCCAGCCAGAGCCAACTTACCAAGCCCTCGCTCTGTCTGAGTTAACCCCTGCAGCCCTTTCACGCAAAATCCTGAAACCCTAAGCCCCTAAACCCTAAACCCTAAACTGTCTACACCATCTACACCCTAAAGCCAAATCCGCAGCATTTCAAGGCCCACGTCTGCCAAGTTGCAATCCAAACCAAACTCCAAATTTATGAAACATCGTTACGCCTAGGCAGGCAGCTCTACCCATAGGCCCCATAGTAGTTCCTTTTTGGGATTACTCTATAGGATTCTAAATATGCACCACAAAAAGGAACAACTTTGGGGCCTGTGGGTAAACCTTCACCCCCTTGATGGTCGAAGGCTTTTGACGCACTTCCGGTCCTTTTGCCACTGGACGTCACGGTCTCTCGGCCTTCCTTGTGCAGGGTTCACCGGTTTAGGGCTTAGGATGCAGGGCGGTTATAGGATACAGGGTTCATGACTGGCAAGACGGACCGCGACGATATCGGGCCAAGGGCGTGTAGGACCGCTCTGGTTATCCTGCCACATCTTCAGCACAACCCCCAAACCTTAAGGCAAGGCCTAAAGTGTGCGAACACAGGTAATCACCGAGCACAGTTAAACTACAAAACAGACAGAATGCATCCAGAAGATAAAGGCACGATGGCTTACGAGCACATTCCTGCAATGCGAACGACCCTAAGCCATAAATAATATAGTGGCCTTACTGATCACCAATACTGTTTTGGGGGGTTCCTTCTAGTTGTAGTACAGAGGGCCCCCAAACCTTATTCTGATTAATAAAAGTTCCTAGCTTTATCGTACCCTTATAGATCCCTTATAGACCCCTTAAAGGGAAGCCTCCTGTATTGGTCTCTTACGGTGGCGAGAAGCCAAACCAAGGTCTTCTCGTTGGACCTTTCCGGCTCTGGGAGGCACGGAGATGGGAGTCCCTTTAATCGGATCTATGAGGGTTCTATAAGGGATCTAAAGTGTTTACGATTTTGGGTCTAGCCTAAGGCTCAAAATAGCCCCAAAAGCCTTATGTAGTATGGTCTTTGGGCCCAAAAGCCTTAGTATATGAGTCCTTAGAGCCTTAGGGTTAAAGCATGGCTAGGTCTGTTCCGTTTTTTGTGTGTGTGTGTGTGGGTTTCTTACAGCATGAGGACCGTATTTCTCAGGATCTGTAAGAATGTAGGGGTCCTTGATGGTTTTGAGACTCCCATGACCAGAATATGAGTTTAGGGTTGAGGGCTTGCAGGGTTGGTTCAAGGGTTGAGCCTTTCCGGTTTCGGAGGGTGTCAGGCCATAATTAAAGGTTTTGGGGATGTGTATTCTACCAGCAGTTCCGGATATCCGTCGCTTTCTTCTGGCACCTCCTCAAGGGGTTTTGGGAGCGAAGGTGCCTGGGGTCAGATGTACGTGCTGTGTGTGCGAAGGGCGAAGTTAGTGATAGCGGTGGCCCGCTGACGATGACCACATGGGGTTGGCGGCGCATCCTGTGGCCTATGAGAGCGGCGAGAACGAGCTGAAGAGCCATGCCGAAGCGATCCCTACAACCCCCAACCCTAAACCCCTAAACCCTAAACTCTAAAAGACTCTAAACCCTAAACCCCTAAACCCTAAACCCGAAACCCCTAAACCCCTAAACCGCTAAACCCTAAACCAGATGCAGCGGTGGACCTCGTTTAGTTTGGCGAGGTGTTGGCCCAGAAGGCGACGCTTCTGGATCCCGAGCCTCTGTCAGTCGATCTCCGAGTTGCAAGAGCCCAATACCCCTTAATTTAAAGAATATATACCTGAAGTTATAATAGGATCCCCAATATGATTTAAGGAATATTGCAAGAGTCTGTGGACGACCTGCAGGAGGATTTGAAGCAACTTCAAGACCATGGCGGAGGATGTGGGTCTAGTTTGGGTTTAGGGTTTAGGATTTCAAAAGGGGTTTAGGGGTTTAGGGAGCTTTACTGAAATCTTGGGCTTCAGGGTATCCTTGAATCTTCGAACTCTATAAGCTTTTCGGGTGCTTGTTTGGCGGTCGCCGGCGAGGCGCAGGCTTGCGCGACTCTGGTAAATGTAAGCGTGCAGTTTTTGAACCCTAAACGCAAGCTTCAAACCCGAAGCTCGAAACAAGTACAAATCCTACTCCCTTGCCTGGAGTTGTTGGTTTAAAATCTAGATAAATAGTTTAGTGTAGGGACCTCTGACTAGAATAGGGTTTTGGGGGTCCCTTTTCACAATCACGGTATAGTAAAGCCCTCTTCTATGTATTGAAGCCCTTACACCGGTAAATCAATTATAGCGCCCCTATAGAGCCGTTTAAAAGAACCTATTCAAAAAGATTGGGAACCCCATTCCAATCATTGAGGCCCTTACATGAGGCGTCCGGATAGCCTCAGCAAGCTTTGCCTGAGTTTTACAGTGATTTGTGCGTCATTCTAAACAAATAGAAGAACGGCAGGTCCGAAGTCTTACAGTAGGACTAGAGCGTTTTGGGATTCCAGCCAGTTGTACCACACCGCAAAAGTGATAGTGAACCCCAGCAACTTGGAACTCGGATGATTAGTGATTACAGTTGGGCTTCGAACTGCTTTATGTTAAGGGCCAAAAGGATATGATGATGCAGCTTTTTGGCTTTTACTTTAGACCGTAGCAGCACCACGGAGCTCGTGAGCTATGTGGGAGCAAACCTGTCGCCTCAGGTCGGATGGCGAATACATCTCCCTCGGCTACCACGAGGACGACTTCGTCGTATCTGACTTAGCTCCATTCAGGGCTTCAAGATGCGCAAGCCCCCAACCCTCTTAACTACGGTTTTGGGTGCACATCGTAGCAGAATGAGATGGGGACAGGCTCACCAAGTACTTGTAGCACTTCAGACCTGGGCAGAAGACCCCAGATCTCCACCAAAAAAGGCCGGAAATGGGGGTTTCCGAAAATAGGGAACCGTAATAGCGTAAGACAGTAGGATCCTTGTTATATAGGCCCCCAAAATAGGGTACCCGGAATTTTCGGAAACTCCCAAGTGTTGCCCCCTGTACGAAATCGTTTAGACCCCAGGCTCGAAACCCCGAAATCCGCGACAAAACCTTGTAACCTAGGGCTCCAAGACTCCAAGGACTAATGTATTAAGGCTTTTTGGGCCCAAAGACCATGGTATATAAAGCTTTTGGGGTATTTTGATTCCCAGGGTAAGTGAACCCCAAATCCTAATCCAGCAGCTCTACACTCCGAAAATTCCTAAAAGGAGCAAGCAACACAGTGCAAGTCATGCACCCAGCAGTAGAGAATCCATAAGAATCCGCTTGGGTGTGTAGAGAAGGTCTAGAGACTCATGATTTCGGATTTTGGGGGTCTTCATCACAGTTCGGTGCTCGGCTGTCATGCCCTACAGGACGGGGCAGGTGAAAATATAGGACCGAAAGCAAGTTTAGGCCTCTCAAGTACTCTGACCCTGAGCCTTATCGCCCTAAAGCCCAACACCTTACACACACAATGACGCACGTGTGTGTGTGTGTGTGTTTTGCTTTTTATGATGGCGGGGTTTCCCCTCTCCCGCAGGAGCAAGATCTTCGCACAGCTCTTGAGTATCTGAGACAGCAGTGCCGCTCTCATCATCGACTCTAGTTTTGGGTCCTTATGGCTTAGGGAGCCAGGGACATTAGACAGGGCTTGCAGGCCGCCGAGGGCTTAGAATATGGTTTGTTGTGGTGGGGGCTTGCGGGGCAATAAGCTGCAGTCAAGGAATAAGAGCTCGGAGTTCGGAGCCCGGGAGTTTAGCCTTCCGGGTTTGCGGTTGAACATAGGTGTCGGAAGAGTTAGTGGTAGTATCCCCTTAGAGTCTTCATATAGTGCCAATATCAACTACTTGGAGGTTCATGGGTAGTTATAAGTGGGGTTATAAGTCCCCTAATATGCGTTATAAAAATTTTTCCCTACTTATGCTCCCAGTTACCAAGTAGTATAGACTCTAGCCCAAAGCCCTACTCTAAGACAGCCCCGGAGTCGGCTTCCCATCGTAGAACCCCCAGACCTCGAAAGCCGACATTCCTCTTCCATAAATAGTAAACCCCAAAGGGTCCTATGTACCGTTATGCGGGATACTTCCCTCAGTCGTAATAGTAATTCCTTATACAGAAACCCTACATTCCACTATATAGGTACTTTGGACCCTTTGGGATACCCTAAACCCTAAACCCCAAACCCTTTAAAGCCTCAATCCTTAGACCCCCGAAAGCTACCCCTCAAAGTCCTCAAGCCTGAAACCCGAAGCCCTTAAGGCCCAAGAGGACATCGAGGTTTAGGGTTTAGGGTTTAGGGGTTTAGGGTTTAGGGTTTAGGGTTCAGGGGTTTAGGGTTTAGGGTTTAGGGTCCTTCACCACCAGCCCTCCTGCTACTTAGAGGATCACGGGGCTTAGTTATTTCGGTTATCACTAAGGTAACTATACTTAGAACCCCATTTAAGGTACTGATAACCATACTTACGAAGTCCCATGATCCTCCCAAGTAGACCCCAAACCCTAAACCCTGTAGATCCTTGTAAGGAACTCTATAGATCCCTTTAAGGAGCCCTTTAAGGAACCTTACCAAGTCCCATGCTCCAAGTACCGCAGACGCGACATCCTTCACGTTCCGACCCTCCTCAGGCAAAACGTCACGTCGATCGGTCTCTGGGGCAGGCCTGGCCCCAAAAAGCACATAAACATAAGCACTGTATAGTGATATCCCTACCTTATTGGGCTTCGCTAAAAGGTGTTTATATGGATTTTTGGGGCCCTATCTTTGTCTCTTGACCTTTGTCACAACTACTTAAAGCCAATAAGGAAGAAAAATGCACATTTTCAACACTATCCCAACCATGAACTAGTGACAGGGGTGTGCTTTTGGTTTCTTCTTGAAGACGGATAAGGTCTGCCTAAATCCCCCCAAACTCGGTAGAATAGTGGCCCAATACCCATAAAAGGCTATGCTTCTACATACTTTTGGGGTCCAGGTAGTCTAAATCCCTAAACCCCTAAACCCTAAACCCTAAACCTTACAGAACATCACGCCCTGGTGGCGTGTTTTTTCGTGTGTTCGTGTTTTCACTTGCACTCTCAGATGGCAAGCTCAGCAAGCTCTTCGTTTCCCGCAACATTGCTTTAGCAGCATACAACATTTTACGACGTGTTCTGAATTGACAACAAATTCCACCAAACCATTTGAAAATGTTCGGGCATAACCGAACACCGGTCAGAGAGAGATAAAGTTATGGGACAAACTTTCAAGGACATAAGGGCATGGCCTTAAGGTGTGGCTCTAGGCCTCTAGGCCTTGGAGTATGGAGGCCTGGAGCCCTGGAGCCCTGGGGGGGGGGGGCGCCAAAAAAAAAAGAAAAAAAAAATCTTGTGTGCAAAATCTCTGGCCAATTTTTTTTTTTTTTTTTTTTGGCGCCCGGCCCCCAGGGGCCATCCGGAGGGCGCATGTCTGTAAGCAGAGGATGCCTGGAGCCTTCGGCCTTTGGCACTCCCAATCCAGCGTTGCTCAATCATTTCAAGGTTTCCAGTATGCCACCAATCCTGTCCTGTCCAATGAAACATCCCTCTGTCAAGACTTTACGCTTGCTAGTGTTGTCCACCACCTAGGAAAGCGGCTCCAACACCTGAAAACTGTGACAGAAGTATGATGGGTAATTCATTCTACACAGTAAAAGTATGATGGGAATAAGATCCTTGTACCGGGACCCAAGTTCAGAAGGAGTTATTGGGCCTCGAACCCAAATGCATATGATGGTCCTAACCGTCTCAAGAGATGCTGGGTGGCGAACCCAAAACCTTAGACTGTAGAAGATATTGGACCCTCACCCAGAAACTTTGACAATGCAGTAAAAATTGCAAGCTACAAAATCCTTGTTACATTTGAGGCGGAACATATATAGTTACCTGGAAGCCAACCTTGGTATATAGGTGTTTGCACCAACATATATATGTATGTATCTATATACACGTCTGTGTATGCATGTTGGTATATGACATGAAGGCATGCATACACACCTGCATATGGATGTGTATGCTTACATACACACATGCTCATGCTGTTTCCATGTTCATGCTTTTCCCATCCTTATGCACACATACATATATGCTTAATACATATGTACATACACGGGTATATACGTACATACATAAGTATCACGGAAACATGTGCAATATTTCTGAAATAAGCGAGCATATGTGTATGCAGCAATGAGGCATTTAGGCAGCCATGCACTGAAAGGAAAATGGAGGGCCGCAGGCTCCTATCCCAAACCCGAAAGGGCATGGTGGGTACAGGATGCGGAATTTCAAATCTGTGTGGAAGCACGTCCTCCACACCTGTACATATATACATCTACATATACATGTAATATATGTGTGTGTACATATATATATATACATATATACATAGATATGCACGTATACAAGTTCATGCACTCTCGAAGCCTATGCAACCATATACAAGTTCGTGAACTTTGGAAGCCCATGCACGCGCACACACATGTATATGCATAAATCTATCTCTATATAAATATGCACATATAGATAGGTTTTTTTGCGATATACATGCAAGTACCTGGGTATGTAACCGCAAGGCCACGCTGCAGTTGCACACACGATGTAAATTGGAACCTTGCAAGCATATTATGGGTGGATGACACATGTATACATGCATACACACACATATAACTTTGTGTGCATCACGGAAATGGGTAATTACATTGTCTTTGGGATTTACATGGAAGTGGGTGGATGATGGCGAACAACAGGTCTTCAATAGAATAACTGATTAACATGCCCTATTACACCGTAAGCTAATCCTTAAAAGGTGTGGCCCACCCAGCCAGAAATGCAAATCACATTAGGGGATGCTGGGAGACCACCAGAATAAAAACTAGAGTCTGAACACTTTAGTACATATCACGGGCTACACTTATCCACGAAAGATATATAGTGTGTAGCGAACCTGAGTACCGAAAAGGATGACGTGTGTCCAGAGCATCCAAACTCTACTGGAAGACATTCGGCTGAAACGCAGTGCCGCGCATGGATGTAATGAGCCAAACCCCCGTAGAAGTTCGATGAGTGGCGGAACCACAACTGGATCCTCAAATCGATGCCTGTTTTCCCAAATACAGGCAGACTAGAAGATATTGCACTCTCAATCCAAGGCTTCAATAGTAGATGACGGGGTAGCAAACCTTCAAAGGTGGCAAACCCCTCAGAGCTTTATAAGTGTAGCCACGGCTTCAGATGCGGTTGTATATACACATCGATGACGGTCTGCCTGTCAATATAGTCGCTTTTATGCTGCAGCCCACGCCACAATTTCAATCCCTAGTTGAAGACATGATATATACAATAAGTTACAGGTCAGCATTCGTATGCACATGTAAATATACACATTTCCATAAACACGCATCCATTAAAGCCAGATGCATATGTGGATAGACACCCAGGGGTTGTCATAAATTCTTAATGATTTTGACATGATATGCCAGATCACGCACCTCAACTTCAATGGAGATGCTGGATGGCAAACCTCCTCCCTCTTCCCCAACAAACTCCTACTTCGTGACATGCCCAAGACTCAAAATCAAGGGTGCATGCCTGGATGAGGCAACACAACGCTTAATATTCTGGGTGCAAAAACTCGTGTGAAAACCTCTAAATTACCGAGAAATACACGCCACCAGGGCGTTGCACTCTCAAACCTTAAACCCTAAACCCTAAAAGTTTCGGGAAGGTGGAGGCGCAAATGCCAGGCAGAAGGAGGTATCTTTTGGGATTCGGATGCGGATGGTGAGCTGTAGGCTTACGGTATGCAGTTTCTGTTGACGATCGTTTCATTCGTGCTATGGCATAGGTTTTGCATACACACTGACACTGGGCTAAACCATAAAGCCTAAAACTCTCTATCAGGCCTGACGTTTGGTTGCAATTACTCGGAACGGACGACGTTTGAGAGTCTATACACATGTAGTGCTATGACTTTAGGGTTTACGGTTTAGTGCTTTACAGTTTCGGGTTTTGGGGTGTAGTTGCGACAAACCTTCGAAGAAGACCTCGGTTCTCCGTGCAGGCCTTTGGAAATTGAACAAACAGCCGCATGACGTCTTCTCCGGAATGTGCTCTGTAATTCGTAAATCTCACACCCAAAGCTAAATTGCCCACGCTCTTTGTCAAGTTAAGAGACTCATATCCTTGCGCAGAACCTTCTCTTGGGGACCCTGAACATATGGGTAGGTATGAAAGTCACTCCGGAGGAGCCTTATATTACAATTCTACGCTCAGCACAGCACCCGAGAATTCCTAGTAGTACAGTAGGTCACCTTTAACCTTTTTTTGGTAGTATAATTAGTCCCATATACTTCCTATATAACCAAAAAAGTAAACCTTCAGTTCCCCATGATACCCGACAAGTAGGAATTTGGGAACCCACACCACCCGCATCTGCGTGATTGTTCCGCGGAGCTACCGAGGCAACAGTTCGAAAGCCTCGGAAATCTAAACCCGTGAACCCCGAAGCCCAAATCCCGAAAGCCTCAATTTTATTTTTGTGCCCAAACTTCTAAGTTCCCCCTATGTGCCTTGGTAGGGCCGCCTCAAATGAGCAAAGCCGAAGCTTTAAAATTCAAGGAGCCTAAACCCTAGCTTCCAACCGCTTGATACCAAAGCAAAAGACTTCAAAAGCCAAGCAGAAATCCAGGCCCAAAGCCCTAAAGCAACCAAAACATCAAACTCCGAACTCAAACCCTGGGGCGCAGGGTTTAGGGCTTGTTGCTTAGGTTATGAACACCCTTTTTTTATAGCTACCTACCTCAGATACAAACCAGCTAAGCCCTAAACTAAACCACAAAACCCTAAACCCTGAACCCAAAACCCTAAACCCTGGACCCTAAACCTAAACCCTGACCGCACCTGGCAGATCCATGGGTGCTTCGACATCCATCTTGCGTGCGGCGGAGGCCTGGAGCCTCTTGAGAAGGGTTTTGTGTAGGCTTCGACCGGGGTTTACAAGACTTCAGTAGGGTGTTACAAGGTTTGAGTAGGGTTTTTCAAGCGTTTAGCAGGATTTTAGAGGGTTTGAGTAGGGTTTTTTTTTGTCATAGATGTTCCCTTCTTCCAGGCAGCGAGCGAGCCATCTGGGTTTCTTTGGACCCCTCAGCATCCCACAGCGGCTTCTCCTACATCTGAGTATCCTTGATCCAACCTTCAATTCAGCCTCAAACCCTGAATCCTTCGTAAACCCTGCTTGGAGGTTCATGGGTAGATATAAGTAGGGTTATAGGTAGGGTAACCATACTTATGACCCATATTAGGGGACTTATAACTCCACTTAAAACTACCCCTGGACCTCCAAGTGTAGGCAGCTAACAGCCCGGACCTGATCATCTTGATTCCCCGAATCCCCGGCAAGCCCCAAACCTGTTGAGGCCTGTAAAGCAAGCCTGATACCAGCCCTCATAGAGCTCTTATGGAGCCCGTATAGTGATTGTAGCAAGACTGCTACTACATGGGTGGTTGTCAAAATTAGGTTTCCTTTTCGGGTCCCTATTATGATACGGCACCTAATATTTAGGGCACCCTAAAAGGGACCCTAAAAGGGACCCTAATTTTGACAACCACCCATATAATTACATATCTTTACCAAATCCACTTCGGCGGCCCCGCAATCTCCAACGGCCTCAGGACAACAACATAGCAGCGTGCGTGCTGGATTCAGCCTTCAAGGAGCATGCAAAGAAGATTCGGAGAGTAATATAGGGGCCTTAATTACTAGAATGTGGTCTTGGGGCCCCATATACTATAATTGTAGTAAGGAAACCCTAAAAAAGTATAGGTACTTATTAAGGTAGGGATTTGAGATTGGGTTTCAGGGTTGGGGTTCAGACTGTTGGATTAGACGGTTCCCGCTTTCTGCGATAGAGAACCCCAAAGCGTCAGGGGGCGGGGAGGGAATCGTGGGTTGTCTGAGATTAATCCAACGTTGCTTTCGGGTTTGGTGCTCTCACTGTCGAACCATAAAGCCTACTTGGAGGATCATGGGACTTAGTAAGTATGGTTATAAGTACCTTAATTGGGGTCATAAGTATAGTTACCTTCATAATAACCGTAATTACTAAGTCCCATGATCCGTTAAGGTAACCCCAGGCCCGACACTGAACCCTAAACCTAATTGCTGTAGACCTTGCTTGATATCCTAGACCCTAAGCCCTAAACCCCAAACCCTAAACCCTAAATCCTAGATATCCCAATCCTAAACCCTAAATCTAAATTTCCCAATCCTAAACCCTAAATCTAAATGTCCTAACAATCCTAAACCCTAAACCTTAATGTCCCAATCCTCAACCTAAATCTTAATGTCCTAACAATCCTAAACCCTAAACCTTAATGTCCCAATCCTCAACCTAAATCTTAATGTCCTAACAATCCTAAACCCTAAACCTTAATGTCCCAATCCTCAACCTAAATCTTAATGTCCTAACAATCCTAAACCCTAAACTTTAATGTCCCAATCCTCAACCTAAATCTTAATGTCCTAACAATCCTAAACCCTAAACCCTAACAATCCTAAACCCTGTCCCAATCCTCAACCTAAATCTTAATGTCCTAACAATCCTAAACCCTAAACCTTAATGTCCCAATCCTCAACCTAAATCTTAATGTCCTAACAATCCTAAACCCTAAACCTTAATGTCCCAATCCTCAACCTAAATCTTAATGTCCTAACAATCCTAAACCCTAAACTTTAATGTCCCAATCCTCAACCTAAATCTTAATGTCCTAACAATCCTAAACCCTAAACCTTAATGTCCCAATCCTCAACCTAAATCTTAATGTCCTAACAATCCTAAACCCTAAACCTTAATGTCCCAATCCTCAACCTAAATCTTAATGTCCTAACAATCCTAAACCCTAAACCTTAATGTCCCAATCCTCAACCTAAATCTTAATGTCCTAACAATCCTAAACCCTAAACCTTAATGTCCCAATCCTCAACCTAAATCTTAATGTCCTAACAATCCTAAACCCTAAACCTTAATGTCCCAATCCTCAACCTAAATCTAAATGTCCTAACAATCCTAAACCCTAAACCTTAATGTCCTAACAATCCTAAACCTAAATCAAGCATCAGAGCCCGAAGCCTCCAGTTTGGGGTTTCCAGTCTCGGGCCCTAGGGCTTAATACAGGGGCCGAAATAATTACCACAGGATTTCATAGCGCCCCTTCAAGGTGTCTATCAGGGCGGATCCAGTATAGGGGCCCAAATAATTACCAATAGCATTTTTGAGGGTTCGCATTATTACAACTATAGTATTGTTTCCCCAAACCTTTATTGCGGGAGTTTCCGAATTAGGGGTACCTTTTTGGGGGGTCCTTATAATAAGGATCCTACTATTCAGGGTGCTTTATTAGGGTGCTTTATATCATAGGGATCCTTAGGGGTGTAGGGGGGAGGGGTGTAGGGGACTATATTTCTTTAAATAGGCCTTATTAGTCCTTATTATGGGCCTTAAGGCCCCCTACCTCCCCTCCCCCTACACCCCTAAGGGTCCCTATGATTATAAGGCTCCCCTATTTTTGGAAGACCTGAATCCCCCGAGCCCCATCTTTTGCCTCAACAGGGGTCCGAAGAAGAAACGAGTTCTGCTTTTCATTGCTCCATAGAAATGTGTATGTATACATATGTATATATTATATATAGCATATAACATGTGTGTTTATATATATACATATATATATATATATATATGTTGTAGTGGTTACAGTATATTCCAGCAAGTTCCAGCATGACCGTCCCAATGCCTTTAAGAAAACAGAGAAACTTTGCTGGAAACGCCCGGCACTACTGATCCTAAAAGCATGTTCCAGTTTTCTTGCGTTCACTACATGCTATGGTAGTTATGGCGGGGTTCCAAGTTCCTTCATATGGGTGTCACTGTAGTTACTCTACTTGTAACCCCACTTATGACTACCCATGAATCTCCCAGCACTTCCAGCCTTACTGATGACTCCAAGTAAGCCCTGAACTCCCGTTCCTCGGAGGATTTGAAGAGTGTGGCCGAAGAGTTGGTCGGGAAGGGCAGGCTGGTTATGGGCCTGCGGGGTCTGCGATCCAAAGCTTCGAGGTTGATGGTAGCCTGGTATATTGTGCTCCTTTAAGGGTTCGTTTAAGGGCTCCGGGCTCCTTTAAGGGTCCCTGTAAGCGCTCCTTTAAGGGCGGTCCCCAAAAACTTGATCTACAAGGGTTCTATACTTGGAGGAAAGGCAGGGTGACTATACATATTAGGGGACTTATACCTCCACTTATAACTACCCATGAAACTCCAAGTAGGGGCCTGGCATCAAAGAAAAGCGCTTGCACTCAAGTTATACCACGTGTAGGGGTTCAATGGCAGGTACTGTGGCGAATTATTCCGTCCTCTTCGGAGTGCTTTGACACCGCCCATGTTATCGTAGGTTCATATAGGGAGCAAGAAATCCCAAACGGAGCTCTCTGTTTGTTGAATTGACAATGCGGCGGGTGAGTACTGTCCGTAGCTTTGTTTTGTGCTTTGTGTGCATAAGCTATGTGCCCAACCATGAGGTCTTCGTCCGTTGTAGATTCCCTAAACCCTAAACCCTCTTTCATGTCTCTAAGGTTTGGGAGTAAAGGCTTCCGGTTGAGGGATCAGAGCATAGCGGATTAAGCACGGAATGTGTTGATGCATCATTAAGGAATCCTCGAAAGGATTGCGGTTTGGGTTTAGGCTTTGAGGCTCTGTGGTTCTATAAGGATACAACTCACAGATCTACCATATGCAGGTTACTTTCCGTCAATCCAGCGGGTTCTATATGGGGAATCAGGTTTGAAAATGTAGTGTTCTACTTGTGCCAGTCTTGAAGCAAAGAGGTCCATGCCACAACTTAAGCACCAACTTGGGGTTCATCTGCTTCAATTTCAGGCTTGCTTGCAGGGCCGTAGGGCTTTTTGGGGATCTGCTTTAGCTTCTGTACATGAGTTCATGTAGAGCCCGCTTGTTCTAGCAGGCAGCTCCTTGTTCCAAGCAGACGCGTCACCAGTGTCAGCCACCTCATCTGGCAACATTCATACTATTTTCTTATACTAATAGAAACACATACGCTAATTTACCAATTTCAGTACTAAGATTAAGACTAAGAAGACGAAGACTAAGACCAACAATTTTGACGGTCATACATACTCAGACTAATACCACTTCGAATGCTGCTGCTACTACGACTACCACCCCTACTTCTTCTTCTGCCACCCCGACTACGACGATGACGACTACTATTACCACTAGTAATAACGATAGCGATAATCATAGTCGGAATAAGAACACTTGTAATGAGAGCACTCATGCTCATACCCTAATTCTGATTTTACTACTAGCAAGGCTGAGACTGACACTACGGTGCCGATGTAGGACTAAATACTAATACTAACGGTCTAATACGGTTACTCAATTTTTTGCAACAGTACAGGCGCCAGCACTGCAAAACTTGCTACCCGGATCCAGCCCTTGGACCCCAAACCCTAATCCCAGCACAGTCCCCAGACAGCCTTCTCATTGTCGCCATACCATGTTGTTAAAGCATGTGTGTGTGTGTGTGTGTGCATTCTTGCTCTTCAGCATCAACGGTGAAGCGGATATACTCGTTGGTACAATCACCGTGCAGTTTATGCATATGTGTGCACATATGCTTCTTTCGGAACATGTTGTGGCGGAGGAGGCAGAGAAGTCTATATATTCCAGTAAAGTTCAGGGCTGAAGTTGTGCTTGGTCTTGCAATGTCAGCTGTGGCATTCATATTGTAGGGGGTATTGTAGCGCAGAAGGCCAGCAAATCACCACCAACTGTAACTCCTAGCCCCCTGTCCCACAAGTGAGCAAGTGCTTGAAAACTGTTTGTATAGTGATCAGTCGTATATGTACCTCGATTTGGACTATCATGGATCAAGACTTCAGTCCTTACTTGCCTTGCATGCGGCCCTTGCTGCAGCCACACATGAACCTTGTTTGGCTCATCTCGGCTTCCCTTCGCACCATTTGGACTGGCTCTGACTGTGTTGATTCTTGGGTAGTTGGTTGCTGAGTCATTGAACGACATTTCATTGCATACGGTTAGTTGCCCGGAATGTGGACATTCTCGCTGTTTAAACGTCTTGTCGTGGGTGTATCACGGGCATCCTTATCGTAGTGAACGTACCGATTCGCTTGGTTCGCATTAAGCCTGTGGCCTCAACCGGAAATCCTTGAGATATTGCCAGTCTCAGTGTTCATCATGGCTTTGTCGGTATAACACCACAGAACACTTTTCACGAAAGCAGGCGCTCTGGTTGATGAATATGCGCACTTGTGGAATCAACAGGAAACAGCAAGCTTCCATCTTGGCTTACAGCTTTGCGAGGTGTGCGACAACCTGTTTGCAAGATCCAAAATCCTCTACGTCGCAAGAAAATCCATGAGCCGGCTTCACTTACGACGATCCCTGGCATGTTGCCACAGGATGGACCGGTACTCGAAAAGCATGTTCAGCAACCCGTCCAATGCGCAAAACTGGTGTCTTCCATGAGTGACATGAGCACCTTCTAACTGCTGTTTTTTCAACTTCGGAGTAGCGAGAGTGACATTCGACGTGGGACTTTGGCCGTTAATTACTTACAGCACCTTACAGCCTGAAGCGAAAATAAGATATGTGGCCATGCGATAGAACATGTAGTGGGCGATGAACTGAGGATGTGTACCTTTCGCGCCCTTCACGAGCTCACGAATGAACTTTATATTGGCGACGGCAAAGTAATTTCTGAAAGCTGTTCCTGCTCAGGCCCCCAGCCCATGCAACAGGCATCCATTAGCAGATAGATCTGACGCTTGTGCCAGCATGGGCCGTCTGTGGCTGAACGAAACCGATGCCAATGCCGCCAGATTTCCGCTACCGACCTTTCTTACTGGCTGGGCAGCGACCTCGTTTGTTTCTTCGCTGTTTGTCGAGCAACAAGGGCAACTATGTAACCATCATCAAAGTTGCCATCGTCGCTTTAACGGCGTGTAAAGAGTTAGAGTGGTCACGATAGCGTGTGCTCGATAAGTCTGTGCTTTGGGGTTGTTAAAAAGTAAGCTTCCTTGCCCCGCAAGTTTTTATCTTGTAACATGTGGGATAAGAGCCGTAGAGAGGATCGTATATCAAAACGTCCCCGCATCCATACGCTAGGCCGGAAGGGCGCATAGCTTTAAGTCCTCAGGTTTAGGCTTCGCGGCTGGGTCCGCAACCGAACCCGAAATCGAAGAACATATCTTGTTGTTGCTCCGCACACTTAGAGCAAAATGTCGTTAACTATCAGACTGCATTCCTTCGGCAAGCTGGAAACCTTCGACACCCCCATTATGCCAAAGCTCCTGTAAACAAACAACACCCCACGTCTCAGATGCTTCGGCCTGGAAGCATCAGGAATGCAAGGCCGACATGTTCTTCTCGTAATTGCTCGCAAAACCTTGCAGCCCTGCAGGAAACATCTCGTAAACTCTGCCTGGGCCCCACATAACCTGCCTCTTTAGGGTTCCCTAATCTGATTTCTTTATAATAATAAGTCCGTAAAGCGGTGGGTTATTTGGGGTTAAGGTACAGCTCTAACCATCCTCCACCCCAAACCCTAAGCCCGAACCCCCCCCCCCCCCAAAAAAAAAAGACACCCACACCCTTGGACTGCTTAGGCCTTCGACATGGTCAGAAATGAAGTCTCGACCCGTGCGGGCTTCGACATCCTCGAGGCCGGAAAGAGTTCGGAAGGGTAAAGTAG
>CAJNDT010000170.1:135000-286024 GCA_905221615.1 Symbiodinium sp. CCMP2592
ATATATATACATATGTATACATAAATACATGAATAGAAGCATAAATAAAGCAAATAACAAGTAAATAGATAAATGAATAAACAAAAATATGTAAATACATGAATATATATATATATATATATATATGTCTGTGAAACAGACGGAGTTCCACCCTGCTCGGGTGCAGCTCTCGACATTCGCATGATGCCGCATGCTCCAACTTTGCCAAGGCATTCCCACCACATATGGTCAAACCTTCCAAAGAGTCTAAGAGCTACTTGAAGGTTCATGGCTAGTTTTCAGTGGGGTGTTAAGTAGGGTAACTTTTCTTCTACCCATGAACTTCCAAGTACGGTTTACGGTTTAGGGGAAACGGATGTTTGGACCTGCCTCGACGAAGCCTGACCTCGCACTCGCAGGAAGGGTGCCCTGGGTATGTCAACCTCCTGCGAATCGAACTGTTGTCAAGTGTAGCATAGAGGAGTATTAGAAGCTCTTTTCAGGAACTCTTTTCCTGAGAATTACGATCATACTATACTTGTTGTACCCCAAAACCCTGTTGTAAGTATAAAGACCCTTCTATTATGCAGAACAGTGGGCCTGCATGAACCGTCGACCCTGGTCTGCAGCCCATGTGCCTTGAGAGGCACTCCACAATGCCTGGGGCGGTCACAAGCCGACGCCCCAAAGCTAACTCTCGTCTTTGCAGTTGGAGTTGCGCTGTCCCCACTTGATACATCTGTGACTGTAGGCATGCGTGATGAAGACACTTCTCCGAACAGCATGAAGGATAGCTGCTGCTGATGATGTTGCTGATGACTGATGATATTGATTGTGATCGTAACGGTGCTGATCATTGCCCGTGGTTTCGGCCATGATGCTAGTGCACTGAGATCTTGCATGATGGTGTTGCTGATGTTGGTGGTGGCCATGATCGTGGTGGTGACGGTGGTGCTGGTGGTGCTTCTGCTGGTGGTCGCGGTCGCGGCTGCGGCAGCGCTGACACCTCAAAGAGTCGTTTTTAAAAGCGCCTCTTACAGAAACAAAGACACTTCAAAGAGCCAAAAAGATGGGTTTAATCTTGAAAGCTCATAATTACGCTTCCGCCTCGTCCCAGGCATTTCCGGGTCTTCGATGGGGGTCACAACGGCGTGCGGCCAATGCGCTTTGGAATGGAAGGTTTAGGGTTTACAGGCTTTAGGGTTTATAGGGACCAAAGTATGAAGGTTTAGCGGTTTATGGTTTAGGGTTAAGCGCCTTCGGGTGGAGGGGTAAGCGAATGGTCTGCAGCGAAGTATCTCGAAGAATTAGGACACTGCGAAATCCGGCCGCAAGAGTATAGGCCAAATTTAGGCGGGTTTTAGGTGCTTGTGAACTTGGGGTTTAGGATTTAGGGGTTTGGGGTTCAGGTTTCAGGGTTTATTCAAGGCTTCAATCATCCTGGGGTTTACATGCCTGAAGATCGCCTTCACCGAGGACCCTGTGATTCGGGCGTCGCTTGAGGTCCAACATTCATAGGGACCCTTAGTGGGGTAGGGGGAGGGGGGGTACGGGGCCTTAATGCCCATAATAAGGACCTAATAAGGCTTATTTAAGGAAGTATAGTCCCCTACCCCCCTCACCTTTCCCACCCCGAAGGGTCCCTATGAAAAATGCCTTTAGCATATGGTCGCCTCAGACTTGCAGGTGCCATGACATCGAGGTCAGAATAGTTGACAATAGTATCCCGTGAGTAAGTGTCGTAGCAACCCTCATGCATTATGCCGGCCTGGGAAAATTTGTATCACCTCACGTTTTGAGGGTTTAGGGTTTGCTTAGAGGTTCAGGGTAACGAAAGCTCTACTATGAAAAGATGGTTTATGGGTGAAAGAGGGGTTGTACAGGGTTTATCTAGGTGCTGTGCAGGAGTATTGAGAGTTTAAGGGGCTTTAAGTCTCGCACCCTACACCTTCAGGGTTTGCAGGTATTCGATGAGTTCTATTTTTTGCAGGTGCTGAATTATTTCGGGGTTGAAGCATAGGTTTCTCTAAAAGCGGGGTCTAAATGCTAACAGATATTAAAGGGCTTAGGATTTAGAGACCAGTCTGAAGCAGCAAAACGGAAAGAACATGGACAGTGAATTCGGGCAGTTGGGTTATGTAGTGGTTGCGTGGCTTGAACTAATCTCAACATCATGTTGAGATCCGCATACAAAAAGCTACCCTGCGCCACAATTACACATGTGCCCACAATGTTGGCAAACATTTCGGCCTCTTCGCTAGCACCCCTTCAGAGCCTCCACCTGCATGACGCCATGAGCATCAAGAGCTGAGTGCAGGATTGCGGCTGCACTGTAGGACAGACCGTGAAAGTGAGGCCATTGCTGCAAGACCACCAGCGTCCACGCGTTGTAAGAGGTGCGTGCACACATCGACGCAGCTCACAACTCTCGACCTTTAGCTGCCCTGTGCTGAGCCGTCTTACCATCGGAATGATTCGTATATGGCAGATGTCGGGGCAGGAGCTGCCTGCAGTTAGCCTGCAGGAGATCTCGCATGTGCGGGACTTGAAGGCTTCACTGCGCAGTCTCCACGGCTTCCCCATGTGCATGCAACAGTTGCTGCGCCATGGCAGAAGCGTGGAGGATTCCAGCAAGATAGATGCCTCCATGGACTTGCAGCTAGTGCTGCTAGCCCCTGACACTCACTTGTGGCGGCTTGAGTCTGCCGAAGAGCTTGCCTATGCTTGCAAGCAAGGAAACCTGAAGATCGCCAGGCTGCTTTTGGAAGCTGGCGCTGACAAGGACAGGCAGGATCTGGAGGGCCATACAGCTCTCATGCTCGCCGCTGAGAGTGGCCATGTGGAGATTGTACGGTTGCTATTGGAAGGTGGTGCTCACAAGGATCTGAGTGAAGAAGATCCCGACGGCAACGTCCTCACAGCCCTCGTGCTCGCAGCTAGAAATGGACATGTGGAAATCGCGCGGCTGCTTTTGGAAGCTGGTGACAGCGAGGACCTGCAAAATCCCGACCATCCAACAGCCCTCGTACTCGCAGCTCGAAATGGCCACGTTGAGATTGTCCGCGTGCTTTTGAAAGCTGGTGCCAAGGATCGGCGAGATGGCAGGGGCAACACATCTCTCATGCTTGCAGCTGAGAATGGCGACCTGGAGATGGCACGGCTGCTTTTGGAAGCCGGTGCTGACAAGGACGTGCAGGATTCCTGGGGCAACACAGCCTTCATGCTAGCAGCGAAGAATGGCCACGTGAAGGTAGCACGGCTGCTTTTGGAAGCTGGTGTTGACAAGGACCTACGGGATTCCTTCGGCCGCACAGCCCTCGCTCTTGCAGCTCGACATGGCCATGCGGAGATGGCCAGGCTACTTTTGAAAGCTAGTGCTGACAAGGACCTGCAAGATTGCGAGGGCCGCACAGCTCTCGTGCTGGCAGCCGAGAATGACCACCTGGCAATTGCGCTGCTGCTTTTGGAAGCTCGTGCTGACGAGGACCTGCAGGCTTGTCGCGGCCACCCGCCCACATGCTAATGTAGGGGCCTAGGTAAGTAACAATACTGTGGTTTCGGGGTTCCTTATTATAGTTATAGTAGGGTATAGCCCAAATTCTATTTATTGTAATTGAGGCCCCTACGGAAGCAGGATCGGAGACGCTGCTTGCGGACGCTTGTGTGAATGGAAGTTGCAGAGTGAAAGACAGTAGTTTCGGGCTCAGGGGAGTCTTATTTATCAAATCTAACCATCCAGTTCTTGTCATTGCAATGCCCCTTTTTGCATATGTATATATATATATATATATTTATATAAATATATATATATATATATATTTACTTGTTTATGTACACCCTATCGGGGCCTGTACAGTAGCTACACAACTGCCCTGAGGCTCATAGGAGAGAGCTCGCGGGGTGAGATTGCAACGTTGCTGCGGGGCCAAGGCTCGTGGGATAACCAAGGCAGAAGGCGACCCCCTTCTGAGCTGGGTTTAGGGTCTAGGTCTGTAAGGGTTTAGGGGTTTAGGAGTTTAGGGTTTAGGGGTTTAGGGTTTAAGGGCTTAAAGGTTTTAGGAACTAGGGTTTACGGCTTTTTTGTGGATTACAGGTTGTAACAGGTTGGTTTGATCCTGTAGCTTGAGTTTGTGCTAGGTGCATCCCTACTTTCAGCATCCCCTCTGCAGAGTCTTCACGATTATACAAACCATAAGCGCTAAACCCCAAAGCCCTAGAGCCTAAGACCAAAACTTGATGAGAAAGGCCCCAAACCGCAACCCCCTTACAGGCGCCCTTATGGTCCCGTTTATAACAGCCACTCCCTCAGCCTGCTAAGGTGGTTCCTGGAGGAGGCTGCGGACTTTTTGGCCACGGAGCTGCGAGACTGGGGCCAGGCGGTGTCCTCATCTTTTGATGGGCGAGGGTTTCAGGGTTTTACGATCTACACGGTTTAGTGTTCGTGGTGCAGGGGTTTGGGGGTGTGTGTTTCGGCTGAAGGGCTCAGAGCATTCAGGCATTCAAGGCTTGTGCACGGACTCGCTTGAATCTGCCAGGAGTCAAATCCCCACAATTCCGGCGTAGCACCACTCATTGGTGCTGTAGACGGAACGCCCGTTTTCTATCGGCCACAATAAGAGCATGCCGATTACAGTCCTAGGCCGGGAGGTTTAGCGAGCAAATACCCACGGGTTCTTACTAGGTTTTCGTTTGAATGAGGAATCTATAGCATGTGACCTACGCTGATGAAACAACGAGTGTCGCAAGATCTGATCTTCCATGCAAGTGTGGGCGAACGCAAAGCCATGAGAACACCAAGTATGTATATACATATACATATACATGTACATGTACATGTACAGGTACATATGCATATACATATACATATGTTACACCTATACGTGTATGTGTGTGTGCGCGTGTGCGCATGTGTGTCTGCGCGCGTGCGAGCATGTAGTGCTTCGTAGCCTAGTGTACTGCACCATCCTCCGCTGGCACTGCGCTGAACAGACTGAAGCAGATAGAAAGTTTCATGCGACAGTGAGTGTAGTTAGGTCATGCCGGGCCATGTCACGTGTTGTTATGTGGCGTAACGGAGTGTCCTGTAACGTCGTATACTGTCGCACAATACGACGAAGCTTCTTCCGATTCTAGCTGTCGTTCTTGTCATCTGTATCATCGTCATCGTCGCCAGAGTCACACCCGCCACGGACATCGTCATGAGTTTCATCACCCTTGACAACAACGGGATCCACCATCATGTCGTCAGAGGTATGGTTAGATACTGTTGTGCCATGTTCAGGCACTGTACTATAGGGGCCTAAATCATTAGCAACATTATTTGGGGGGGTTCCTTATTAGAGTCATAGCATAATGCGCTTCAAAACCCAATTCTAATTATCAAGGCCCCTATACTCAACCCCACAATACCCCTTATAGCAACCATAATCGGACCCGTTTTAAGAACCGGAACCCTATCCTATTCTGATTGACAAGGCCCCTATACTGAACCCCATAGTACCCCTTATAGTAACCCTGATAGGACCCTTTGTAAGAACCCTTTAAAGGAACTCTATTCAACCTATTCTAATTTTTGAGGCATATTCAAGCAGTATAATATTCATGGCCATAATACCCCTTACAGTAACCCTGATAGGACCCTGTTTAAAGAACCGGAACCCTATTCTAATTAACAAGGCCACTATAGTGATATTCATGGCCAGGCTGTCCGGGATCTGCAGCAGGTCTGGGCCTTGGATCTGCTGGGCTTCTCTTATAACCCCCTTCCAACCAACAAGGGAGGTTGATGGCATACTGGGCTTTGGAGTGCCACAAAATTGAACCATTATGAAAACAAAAATTGGACTTTTTCTCCTTGGTTACTTAAAAGGTCAGGCAAGAGAGCCGCGAAAGATTGTGCGTGCCAGGTTGTTCTAGTTGCAGCAGCTCCAGAACTTTAGAGAAACGTTCATGGACGCCCTATTCTGGATCCCCGACCGTCTGCCACAGGATCTGTTTCTTTTGCTAATGGTTCTCCATTTTTGAATGTCGTTCCCCTAGGTCTAACTTCTCAGGGCCGGGCTCAGAGTGCTTCACAAGTGGGACTGAATGATGACGAGTAGTACCCTGTAGGGTCTTAAACCCCGCCCCCCCCCCCACGGCCAATAACAACGTCTAACTGTATTCACCTATATACACACAGACGTACATATCTTTGCGTATATGTGTGTATGTATGTTCGGAACCACGATCGCAGACGAGGAAGCAGACATTGTGGCAAGAGGTAGTGCTTCCAGACTCTGCATATGCTCTTGTCAGGTTTTGTGGTTAAACTTAGAGAGCGGTCGACTGTGGGGCCTGGGTTTGGTTTCAGTGCTTTTTATCGGGTTTCAACGTTAATGGCTCCAAAGCAGGAGATTGTGTTTTGTGTCGCGTAAAGCACATACCACAAAGCAAGCATCACAAGTGTTTTTCGGAACAGCTTATTCGAGCTGTGCAAAATCGCTCTCCAACAGGCTCCACACCAGTGTGTAGGTCGAGCCTCTTAATCTGGGTTCTTGTGTAGCAGATCTTACAAGTAGAAAACGCTGTAAATATCGATGAATTCAAGACTCCAGACTCTCTAAAGAACGTCTTAAGGTAGGCTACATAAGCTCGACAGTTTCTCTATGCAGCTCTGATAATCGGGCCTTTAAGACTCTGGACTGTCTACCCAAAGCAAGCTTAGCCAACACCGCTGTTGGTAACAGTGTTTGAAACACCAATGTAGAGATTCAGCCTAACTAGCTGTCGAATTGCATTGGCATAGGGTTAACGAAATGTGGATGCACATAAGGGCCCTTGTTTTTGCGCGGTCAAGCAAAGTAAAGATGTGAGCGGGTTCAGCCTATGTACCTGTATAAAAGACTACCAAAAACAAACTGTAATCGATGAAGATCTGGCTGCTGTCCTAGACTGGAATCCTATTTGTGTTGATGCTTATCCGATTCTGGCTTCTTCCGATACCTTGTTCATAAGGTACCCTGTACCCCTTCGAAATAGCCAGTATTTGGATCAAAGTCATTTGGATTAGTGAAAAATGCTGCACTGGATACCGGGTCGGTTCCAAGCCATAACGGATCGTCCTCCTATAGTTCCTCAAACCGGTTTGGTCCAGGCCGTAGCACGCTCTCCATCCCTACACATAGCCTTACAAGAGATTTCGTATAATTGAAATACTAAACACAAACATCTTGTGGTTTCACTCGATGAGCCTGGACGTATCAGCCGCACGCTGCTGCAGTGCGTTTATCTCTGTATACACAAAAGAGAAACACACGGGCCCGATTTCTGTTGCGCTTAAACGACCCAAATGTTTGCAAACAACCCGCAAGTTTATAAGCAAGGCCCGGTATTTATAAACAACCCGTGAAAGTGTTCATAGAAGGACAAGCAGAAATCACCGCAAATACCAGTGTTTATTGATTTCAATTTATCCTACCAGGTCTTGGGGTATCTCACATTAACTCCACACTTTCCTTCATTAAGAAAAAGTTTTGTGACCAGCACTTAAGACTTGAGGGTTGGCGTCAATTGGGAATGGCTGCGCGCGTCTCGGGCGGATGGTGGATTGGTCGGCGGTTGTACCTTGTGGTGAACGTGCTGGTGGTGAGGGGAGGGGGGAGGGGGGGGGTGGGGCGTGTACCCCGCTTTACAACCAGAATCCCCACTTTACAACCAGAACCCCCACTTTACAACCCATGAGCCTGTCCGGAATTCCCACTTTGCAACCGGTTGGGAAAGCTTCTTAACAACCCTATTAACTGATAACGTCAAAGCCTAGAATCTCTAGCATCATCCTTTACGGCAACCATGCAGGTTGCAAAATGATGTTGGTTGCAATGTGGGCGTTCTTAACCCGAAACCACGATAGATATGTGTGTGTATATATATATATATATATATATATATTATAGATGCGTGAGGGTTTGGTATCGATGATACTGTTTAGATGCTCAGCTCAGCGAGCGTGTTGTTGCATAGTGGTTTGCACTTTACGCACTTGCGGCCGTCAAGCTGTATCCCACTCACTCCCTGCAGGCAAACTCGGACCGAGTGTGTTTGTATTGGGGAAAGCAGAAAGAAAACATGAGTTTTAGAAAATGATTCTTTTCTCACCAGAGCGCAGGTATGCATTTTTTAGTTTATATATATATGTATATTTATATCAAAGCCAATACATGAACCCGAATATTTTACTTTTTACTACATTTGATGTTGTATTTACGGTTTTACGCCATACAAGTACTTTCAAAAAATGATTTTCCTTTTTTGTGTACTTGTATTGAGGAAAGCAAGAAAACATGACCTTTTAGAACCCCAACCCACCGACCCACCACAGGCAAGGCCAGAGTGCAAAGCGCAGTAACATGTAACCAAATTCCTACCCTCGAACTCCACGCACCACGCTTCACAGACGGACTCTTTTCTCACCAGAGGGCAGGTAGGTTTTTTTAGTTTATATATATATATATATGTATATTTATCTTAAAGCCAATACATGAACCCGAACATTTTGCTTTTTACTACATGTGATGTTGTAACTACGGTTTTACGCCATACAAGTACTTTCAAAAATTGATGTATCTTTTTGTGTGTTTGTATTGGGGAAATCATACAGATAATATAGGATATAGGACAGGATACAGTGTTATTGCAGTAGAAAGTTCAGTACGGGGTTCCCATACGGGTTCTGCAGCATTTGCGGGCCGGGTGTAGTGTGCAAGGATAGCGTGGTTAGGGTTCTAGACCTAGTGGCTTTACGAGGGTTTAGGGCTTAGGGTTTAAGGCGTAGGGTTCGGGTGCATATTCTAAACCTAGTGGCTTTACAAGGGTTTGGGGCTTAGGGTTTAAGGCGTAGGGTTCGGGTGCATATTCTAAACCTAGTGGCTTTACGAGGGTTTAGGGCTTAGGGTTTAAGGCGTAGGGTTCGGGTGCATATTCTAAACAAGGGTTCGGGTGCATATAATCCGGAGCAGCCCCCAACTACTGCCTTGCCTCCAGCCAGGCGCACAGAAGCACCCACAGACGACAAAGATCAAAGATATCAAGCGACGAAACAATTTTAGGGATGTTCGAGATCTTAGTAGTTTGGGGCCACGGTCGGATGAAGGCCACGTAAAACACTTTAGGGGGTCAAAGAACCAACAAATTATCAGGAATCGAGGTAGGTTTGTTGTAAAAAACTCATGAAATCCCAATAAGTCTTAATCATGGGTAGACGGGTTGCAAAGTGGGCGTTCTCACGATCGGCAGTTGTAAAGTGGGGATTCTCACACGGAAAACAGTGTCTGTGGTTGTAAAGTGGGGATTCTGGTTGTAAAGTAGGGATTCTGGTTGTAAAGCGGGTTAATCTCGGGGGGTGGGGGGGGAGGGTGGCAGGTGTTGGATGTTGGGCGCATCATACCAAGACCTCTGGCGCCCCCCCCCCCTCCCCCCCCCCTACCTCGAGCGAAGCGTTTGTTTACAAACAGCGCCTGTGTTTATAAACAGCCGTCGTGTTTATAAACACAGTAAAGGAAAACTAAAACAAATTTAACAAACCAACACACCGCGACAAGAATCCATGACAAGAATCCTTGACAAGGCGATACAGACATCAATCAATTCAACAAAAGATGCGTGAGCAGAAGGTTAAGAGCAGCAAGTAAGCATCACGAACCCGATCCAAAGGCCTACGTAACCTCAAAAACTCCTTATACACAAACGCAGGCCCCAGGATCGACCCTTCTGTAAACTTATATCTTGGCGGTACACGGTAGGTTCGACAATCGTGAGACCTGAACTGCAAAATCTGAGTGCATCGAGTTCCAAACCCTAAACCCTATACAAGCCCAAACGAAGTCAGTGACTAGGACCTAGAGCAGGCCCTTATTCCATTCTTTTAGGGTTCAGGTTCCCGTATAAGCCCCTTTAAACCAAGAAGGGCCCCCTTGTTATTCCTAGGTTACTCTTGGGTTTAGGGTTTAGGGTTTAGGGGGGTCTAGGTGAGCTAAACCCGACCCGAAGCCTTCAGTCCTTGTAGAACCCCTAACCCTAGCCCCTAACACTAGCCACAAACCCCAAAATTTCACCCATCTCGTCTAAAACACTTACAATGTTCAATGTAAAAGCCTAAATGACCAGCATTTTTGTTAGGGTTCCGTATCATAAGTATAGTGTGAAGGAGCCCAAACCCTCTTCTAAGTACAAAGGCCCCTATACTAAACCCCATAATGCCCCTTATGGAAACCTAATAGGACCCTTTGTAAGAACCGGAACCCTATTCCAAGTTGAGGCCCCTAAAGTAATATGCATGGTCGCCCAGGAGATGGAGGGTGAGCCGGGCGCGAAGCGGACCCCCTCGCGGCTGGGGCCCCGAGAGCGTTCGGAGGTCAGCCAAGGTGGCTAGGTAAGGGAGGAACCTCCTATAGCCCCAAAACAGAAGGATTCATATTGAGGAACCCTTATAGAGGCCCAAGGTTTCTTAATCAGGTTCCTACATGAGGGTTCAGGTCTAAACAACTATTAGTATTATTGTGGAGGTTCCGTATAATGGTTACAGTATAGTATACCACAAAGCTGATTATTGGCCATTTTACGGGTTTAGGTGCCGATATGCTTGTGCGATCCAACGGATGCTTCGAGCACTGCGACGTTGCAAGAGCCCAGAACCACCAACAACAACCCCTACATAAACCCCAAACTTTCCAATCTCTGAACCCCTGCACCCTTAAACCCTAAACCCTAAGCCCCTAAACCCCCAAATCCCTAGACCCTAAACCCTAAACCCCTAAACCCCTAAATCCCTTAACCCCTGAACCCTAAACCCCTAAACCCTACAGTCGAGGCTGGATGACCCGAGTCCCACTGCTCGGGCGACTCCAACCCTGGACTTTGAACCAGGCCGGGGGGGGGGGGGGGCCTTAAGATCAATTCATATATGGGCCTAGAAAGATCAATTCATATATGGGCCTAGAATTAGAATAGGGTTCCTTTAAGGGGTCTACAAGGGCTACCATAAGGGATCTATAAGGGTACTATAATGATAGGGGCCTTAATAATTAGAATAGGGTTCCTTTAAAGGAATCCTTTTAACGGGGTCTACAAGGGATCTACAAACCTCAAGCTCAAGATTCCCTAATTCCTTTAAGGGGTCTACAAGGGCCACTATAAGGGATCTAAGGGTACTATAATGATAGGGGCCTTAACAATTAGAATAGGGCTCCTTTAAAGGATTCTTGACAAGAGTCCTATTAGGGTTACTATATGGGGTATTATGGGGTTAGTATAGGGGCCTGAATGATTAGAATAGGGTTTGAAGTACATTCCATGTTGCACTGGGTGAGCTTCACCCACGCAGTTAAATTTAGGATGGCGTACACGACTGTGCGGAAAGCGGCATCACCAAAGATTCAGGTTCATGAACAAGACAGTAGTCATAGGTTTTTACACACATATGTACGGGCTTCTCAGAGGCGACCCGATATCCCTGCATGCCGCGCGGCATTCCTGTGACCCTAAACCCCCAGCCATCCTTGTCATAGCCTCTCCGCGGCGAGGTGACGACCTCTCCGAGTGTGGGGCGTGGGACCAAGCAGTAAACCTCAAGCTCAAGATTCCCTAATAATGTAGGGGCCTTGATAATTTTTAATAGGATTCCTTGGGGGTCTATAAGGGAAACTATAAGGGATCTATAAGGGTGCGAAAATGATAGGGTCCTTGATAATTTCAATAGGGCTTTGGGGTAGGCCCCACAGTAGTTCCTTTTTGTGGGTTCATGTTTAGAATCCATAAGGTAATCCCGACAAGGAACTGCTATAGGCCCCTGTAAGCCCCTAAACGCTTGAATCCTTAAGACGAAGGCGCCTGAAACTACAATCCCTAAACCTGAGTTCCTTGAGAGTACTTGAGTTGGGTTTACGGGTCCTGATACAAAAATGAAAAACAATGGAATGAACCGTGTGAAATGCAGCGTGCTTTTCCTTTTAACACAGCTCATCAACGCCTGAACACACGTACCAGAAACCAGGAGTCGTTCGTGAGGGTTTTCAATCTTTAGAAATCCTTGAAGTGAGTCCTGTTGTAGCCTTTACCGAGGATGGTACGGTGAACAACAAACGGGTGGTTGTCGGGGTCTATAAGGGATCCAGAAGGGAACTATACTGATAGGGGCCTTAATAATTAGAATCGGGTTTTGTCGTATATTAAACTATGTAAAGCTATAACAAGGAACCCCAAAAATAGTATAGGTAACTAGTAAGGCCCCTCAAGTATCGAGGTGATGGGGGTAGAGCTTGGGGGTGTTTGTGTGGCACGATCCGTTTCCTACGATTATCGTAGAAGTTGGCTTACTTGGGTGGTTGTCAAAATTTGGCTGTCAAAATCGTACTATATTCGGTTCAAGGAACCCTACTCTAAGTATTATAAGCCCCTATATTCCTTCGAGGTTTTGCCAGCTCCCCTGGACGATGCCTGTCCACCATCGAAGGACGTGCGTGGCAGAGTCCTCTCAGCGCGAGGTTAGCCTAGACTTAGCTCTGGTTAGTAGGGAATGGAGGAATGGGGTACAATTATAACTACTATTACTACCATTCTTCCATTCCCTACTAACCAACGTAAGTAGAGTCCAGCATCTACTGTAGGGGCCTTAACAATCAGAATAGGAATCCTTTGAAGGGTTCCTTCAAGGGCTCAATAAGGGATCTAAAGCAGGGTTAGGGTTTTGGGAGATATTATAATACTGTAATTACAATAAGGGTGTACAATATCTGTGCATGCATACATGCATACATACATGCATATGTATGTTTATGTACATATAAACACCTAATTAAACACACATAATTATATATATATATATATATATGTATGTGTGTATATATATATATATATGTATGTGCATGCAAGTAGAAATAGATATGTATTAGGGGAGGGCATTGGGTTCACCGGAGGCCCCAGAGCCCCGGCTGCCAGTGAACCCTGCGCTCTACACCCAGACCACTACAGAAACCCTAAACTCCAACCCCTAAGTGTGACTAAGCCCTTACTGGATCCTTCCAAAAAAACCTACTTTTTGGGATTCCCAAATATAAGTTCTGTATATACGTCCTCAAGAAGTTAGGCTACTTGGGGTTAAAGAAGCCACAATCATAACCCCCTCGGGTTGGTATTCGAGTTTCAGTCTCGGTCTTTGGGTTCGGGATACCAATAGGCCAAATAGTAAATAGGAATTCCTAGCCATGAATATTACTATAGGGGCCTTAATAATTAGAATAGGGTTCCGGTTCTTAAGAAGGGTCCTATTCGGGTTACTATATGGGGTATTATGGGGTTTAGTATAGGGGCCTTACTAATTAGAATAGGGTTTGGGGGCCTGTTATACTATAATCCTAATAGGGAACCCCCAAAATAGTATTGCATGGTAATTCTGTAGGCTCTTCAATTTGAGTCTTAACAGTTCTGGGTCGTAACTTTCAACCCCTGAACCCTGAACCAGAGACTGTTTGAGAGAGCTGATTTGCATCCGTTCTTGCATAGAAGCCGATCTGGATCGACGAAACCTAGTTCTTAATCCCTCAAGCCCTACTACACGGCCCTTCACCCTGAAACCCCAAGCCCAACAGAAGCAGTCGCTTAAAGCCATCTCGTTTTGCTTTTGCATACGCCCAAACCCTATTCGTATCAATCCTAAATAACATGTTGAAGCCCCCAGCGTTGGGAAGCGAGAGCACCCTGGAGTTTGTAAGGACGCCGAGCGGAAGTTTCGCCCTACATGAGACCTGTATATGAACCCCTCTCTAGTAATCTAGTAGGCCCTAAACCCCAAGCCCTAGACCCTAAACCCCATACAGGGAGCCCTAGTGTGTAGACCCTAGCCCCACTGTTATGACCTTCTGAGAAGGTCCTCCTGGATTTTAGTAGATCCCTCAACAGCCGCCAGTGTGCTGTGCCATAGAAATCATGGCCTTTGGCGTGCTTTTGCTTCTTCTGGGGCGACGCGGCTGACGGTTTGGGGGGTTGTAACGAGAGCCCAATGCCCTCTTAAACCCCGAACCTTCGGCCCAAAATCTCACGCCCGAGTTTGGGTCCGCGCGGGCGGGTGAATTCCTGGCTGGCCGATTCGCACTTCGGGTCTTTCCGGTAGTCGGGTGCTAAGAGGGGTAGTTGAGTGAAGACTTGTTTCGCCTGCTGTTGAGAGCAGTCTGATACGCCAATTGCCGTCGATTTGCGGGTCGGGCGTCAGTTTCGAGTTCATTGAGGTTTGTGGCTAGCCGTGAAGCCACTGCCCGTCGATCCTTTTCAAAAGCAGTTTGAAGAACCTGCTTCATTGTATTAGCCGTCGTCGTCCTCGTCATATGTCGTCATCATCATCGTCGTCATCGCCTCGCCTCATCAATCGTCTTCATGTTATCATCACTCTTGTCAATGTTCCTAATCACGGTTATTATGGCTATGCTTCTCGTTCTGGTTGCGAAGGTTACTCGTATTCTTCTGCTTCATTACGACTCTTATTGTTGTTACTACCACTATTCAGCACTCTTCATCAGCATCAGCATTGCATCAGCAACATCATCGCTATCGCCATCGTCTTCACTATCAAACTGTCCTTCTTCTTCTTCAAGGACAGCAACAGCCGCAGCATTCAATGTTGAAAGACTGTTGTCCGGTTTGCGATCGGTAGTTTCTCCCTAAACCCTAAACTCTAAACCCTAAACTCTAAAGCTTAAACTCTAAACTCTAAAGAATACTCCAAACCCTAAACCGAACGCCAAGCCAAGGATTCTTGGGACGAGCGGAAAGAAGAGGCTGTGCCCGGCCGGCTGCAAGTGCTCGGCAGGGTGGCTTGCTTTAAATGTGGGGCCTGGCCCGACCCAACACCCTAAAAACCCTAAACCCTGAACCCTAAACCCTAAACTAAAGCCCTAGGCCCTGAACCCTAAACCCTAAACTAACCCCTAAGCCCTAAACCCTAAACTAAACCTTGAACCCTAAACTAAAACCCTAAACCCTAAACAAGATCCTCAACTAAAACCCTAAACCCTAAACAAAAATCCTAAACTCAAACCCTAAACCCTAAAAAACAAAAGTCCTAGAGATGCCAGGCCCGGGGGCGGAGACTGCAGCCAAACCGCGGAGTGCCCGCGCCTGCGCCGCTGGCCCGATGCCTCGGAGTATCCACCAGGCGCTTTAAGGGGTTTGGGGTTTTGAGGTTTTAGTGGAGTTTGGGGGTTTAGGGTTTAGGATTTAGGGTTTAGGACTTTAGGGGGTTAGGGGTTTAGGATTTAGGGTTTGGGGTTGAGGGTTTAGTGGAGTTTGGGGGTTGAGGGTTTAGGGTTTAGGGAGTATCCACCAGGCGCTTTAAGGGGGTTTGGGGTTTAGGGTTTAGGCGCTTTAAGGGGTTTTGGGGTTGAGGGTTTAGGATTTAGGGTTTAGGACTTTAGGGGTTTAGGGGTTTTGGGGGTTTAGGATTTAGGGATTGGGGTTTAGAGGTTTTAGGGTTTAGGGGTTCAGGGGTTAAGGGTTTTGGGGGTTGAGGGTTTAGGGTTTGCCTGGAGCCTCCCGAACCTACCTTTTTAGGGTTCCCCATTATGATTTCCTTATATAAGTCCTTAAAAAGGTAGGCTATTGGGATGAAGGTCGGGTTTAGTGTGGAGTTTGGGGCTTCTAGGGTTCAGGGAGAGTTTAGAGTTCAGGGATGCTTGGGTTCAGGAGAGTTTTGGGGGTTGAGGGGTTGAGGGGTTCTTTCAGGGTTTCGGGGAAGTTTAGGGTTTTGGGTTTAGGGTTTTGGGGTTTAGGGTTTAGGGTTTAGGGTTTTGGGGTTTAGGGTTTAGGGTTTAGGGTCCAGCAGGGTGGGGTAATCATCTCTCGGACAGCTAGGGCGGCTTACAAACCTCAAGGGAGACGTGTGTCTAGAAGGGAGACAGGGTTTCATGTGAGACGTCAAGGCACGCCTACACCCTTGATCCCTAATCATTAAATACAGCCTATCAGCCGCGAAACCCTCACGGAAACCTCCCCTCGGTGACATGAGTCTGAGGGAGATCAGGCTTCCAGAAGTCTGGAATTTGGATACTTTGGGATTTATAGCTTCGAGGATGATAGCCTAAAACCGTCCCATATTGCTGCCGGCTCGGGTCTGTAGGCACTCTAAGTAAATACCGATACCAGTGTGTGGGTTCCTTGTATAATATACCCCCCAAACCCTATGGTCCCAGAGTTTAAGGCTCCACAAGATCTGGGCCGCAGCAACCATGTAATGTAAACATAAACGGCGTAAACCAACCGTGCTGCGGAATCTAGGTGTCGGCAGGGTTTTGGGGACCGTGTTACTTGGTTTGATGTTTGGTCGTCGACGTTTAATCAGATTCGTGCAAGACTCTGCAGGACGAGCGTTCTCTCTCTAAAGTCGAAACCCGCAAGCCATGTCTCGACTGTAGCGGCTAGGGTGGAGGGTCTCAGGGCGTCAGGTTTGAGGGATTAGGCTTAACGCCTTGAACCCACCAAAATCCGGAACTCTTGACTTCAACTCGGTTTAGGGCTCAAGTTTGGCCAGGGGTGGATTGCCTCTTCGTGAACAGCCCAAAGCTGCGCAGATTGCAGCCCCCGCAGCACCAGGTCCCGCCTTCTGCAGGGCCAAACCTATGGGAGTTTCGGAAAATGGGGGACCCTAATACGGTCCCTTAAGAGAGCCATCAGTACGGCTAAGAAGGGTGCCCTTTAAGGGTCTGCCTTATACTACCTAGCAGAAGCCTGGGGGACCCTAATATAGTACCCTAAATATCATAGGTTCGTTATCATAAGGAACGGTACCGCTAATTTTCATAAACACTCATATTGGTACGTGATATCTTTTTCTGAAGCCTTCCAGTACAGGGCTCAGGCTTACTATTTGTCAGAACAGATCTGAATCCGTCACAGACCTGGATATCTAGCCTCCAGCGGATCATGGCAACGCTCTAACTTTCAGCAGCTTCGACTGCATAGCAGGAACAAATATGGCCAACATGCTCGACAATCGGGACCTTGATGGTTCGGCCATGACTAGATATCTAAGTGTTTCATAATATAAGACACCCGAAGCTCCAACTTCTATTCCTTGAAGTGCATAAAACCCTCTGAATAACTGTCTCACAATCTCTGTTCAGGATACGACAGAGGCTTGCATTAGTAGCAATACTATCCAGCGGAGTTCCTTGTTGTAAACCCTGGTGGCGACCACCAACCCCGTTCCAGTTAATCATGATGCTACAGGCCTTTGCCTGCCTCCCCTAATTCAATCTGGAACCTTGGGCCTCAATCTCCAAACCCCTACAAATGGCCTCGACGAAAAATTAGAACACGAATAAATACAAAATCTGAACTACGCAACACATGAACCCCAAGAGAGATGCCCTAAACCCTAAACCCTAAACCCCTAAACCCCTAAACCCTAAACCCCTAAACCCCTAAACCCTAAACCCCTAAACCCCTAAACCCTAAACCCTAAACTCAGAAACCTTCGGCCTTCCAAACTCAATTCCCTGAAACCCTCTGGCCTTGGAACCTCAAAGCTCTAAGTAGCATCCACGTGACTAGAAACCATATGAAATAGAGGAACCTTAGGTACGGCCCCCACTCAGTAATAGTCGCATGATATTCATAACATAGATATATTAGGACCTTACTAGTAGCCCTATTATAGACTCTTACTGAAAGGGGGCCGTACCTAAGAGGGACCTGATTATGAAACCTCGGGTCTTTTGTTGGGGTACCTTATGTGAAGCCTAATGTATTGGGGCTATAGGGCCCGGGTTTCTGAATCAGGTTCCTACGTTAGGAACCCTGTATACTTGAAGGCTCATGGGACTTAGTAAGTAAGGTTATAATTAGGATAACCCCACTTCGGGGACTTATAACCCCAATTATAAAACTACTTACGAAGTCCCTGATCCTCTAAGTAGTGACCCTTATAGACCTCGAGCTCCAAAGTCGATCGGAAGGCCGGATTAGCCGCAATTCCAGACTCTATCCGACGACTGGACCTTGCATGAGGGTTTAGCGCGCAAGGTTTAGGGTTTCCTTAAAGGTTCCTTCTATAAACAACCAAATCTTAAGGAGGTTATAAGGGTTTAGGGTTTAGGGCTCCAGGTTTCTATGTGTTGAACCCAATAGGGTTTAAGCAAGTTTAAGGCTTAGAATGTTGTGTGGGTTGTGGCGTGCGATGTTGGGTTAAGGTTTACGACCTCAGGCTAACAATTCAAGCCTACATGCTTTGATTCAGGGTTTAATGAACAACAGCCACGCTTTCAGGTTTCGGGGGCTTAGGGTGTCGGGTTTGCAAGTGGTTGCTCGGGTTGGAAAGGCAAAGTCCGGAATCTTCAGCTTCATAATCTCGGTTCCTCCGAAGCGCCAAGCTCCACTTAAAGGATCATGGGATTTAGTAATTACGGTTATTATTAAGGTAACTTTACTTAGAACCCCAATTACCGTACTTATGACCATACTTACTAAGTCCCATGATCCCCCAAGCAAGCCATCTTCAACCCTTAAGTTCGGCAAGGGCCCATACTGCCCTCGCCCTCAAACTCAATTCCAGAACCCTTGTATCTCGGCCCTCGCGGGCTGCTACGAGTGCTTGCGTCCAAAACCCTGAAGCCTCAACCCTGAACCTTACATCCTGAACCCTATACGGGAGTTTCCGAACATAGGGGACCCTAAGAAAGTACCCTAAATAGTAGGATCCTTCTTATAAGGACCCCTAAATAAGGTACACCTAATTTTCGGAAACTCCCATATAGCCTCTAAACCATAAACCCACATGTTCAGTTCATCCAAGCGCTGCCAGGACTTGTCCGGGAGCCGGCTTCGGATGCTGCCCCCCAAGGCCACAAAGGGCCACAGAATCGACTGATGCCAAGATCGGGCTGACCACTTTTGAGTTTGGGGCTTTAGGGTGTATTGCCGTGGTTCTTCGGCTCGCTTGTTGACGCAGACTCTACAACAATATAGGGGCCGAAATAATTACCAAAACTGTTTTGGGGCTCCTTGTGGCAATTATGTTAATTATGGTTTCATGTGCACCCCAAATCCCCATTCTAAGCACTACATCTCCCATGTTAGACTCCTTTTGCGCCGGACGAGAATTCCCATTGCTCCAGGTGTTTATCTGACAGTAGACTTCCAGATTGGTTGCCTGGCGTTCTGCCTAGGACGCCTTCTGCATTTCCAGGCTGCCCAGCTGTTTGTTTTCGTTGATGTGTGACCGGCATGTGTAGTGGAGTGCTCCTTGAAACTCAGATCCCGCACCAAACCCAAGGCCTGTTATTTCTTAAGCGACAGGCCTTTTCGCACCTCAGCTCTCTGCGAGTGCTGCTCCTCAGCTGCAGGGAGCAGATAGGGGCGCCCAAGCTCGGGCCGTCACGTTGCCTCGAAGCTCAAGCTTTCGAACCTACCGAGGGATCCCGTTCCAGATGAGTAGAGTACGCAGTGATAAACTGGTTATTATAAGACGTAGAGAGGAAGCGTATATTGATTATGGCAAGCTTCGGCCTTCCGTGTGTTCCTTCGTGCAGGAGCCTGCGTTTAAACTCTCCGGTCCTTCCTCGATACGGATCCTTTTAGTCACGGAGATGTAGACCCGGTCTTATTCGATCCCATAGGCCCTCCGATTCAGGTTCTAGAGCCCTCCGAAGCCGTTCTCAAGACTTTGCATAAGCCGGTTTATGCATGATGCCAAACTCCTCAACCGAAAACTGATACCCTAGAAAACCCCTCAAGCCTTGAGCACCCCAAAACCCTAGCTTGGGCCCCAGACTCCAGCCCTAGACCAATAATAGAAATTATAGTAAAAATAGCCATGATAGTATCAACATTAATAACCAGAGCATACAGTAATAGAGGGCACTGAGCCCACAGAGACGTCCTGCCTATTACCCAACCTCTGACCACAAGCCACCAAAACCCCTTTTCTTGAATCCCTAAACTCACGATGCCCTAAGCCCTTCAGGCTTTAAATCCTTGTAGAACCCTTCTACACCCCGTATAGACCCCTACAGAACCCTCGTAAAATCCTGAAGCAGGCAGAAGCTATACTAAAAGCACTATAAGGTCCTGGTGCAAACCGTTTAGGACCCCAAAACACCCTATTAACTGCCCAAACCAGGAACCTAGAGTTCAACGAACTGGAGGAGTTGCCCGACGAAGCCTCAGATGTTCTCCATGCACTCCGTACTCAAAGATAGAGGTCAGAAGAGTCAGTAATAGTATCCCCTAAAAATCCATTGGATACAGCCCTAAACCTTAAACCCCAAACCGACAGATCTGTCGAACAGGGGCCCTTAAAACCAAAAAACGATAGCTCTTCAGGTCCCCATAGTTGCGCGCCAGAGCGCATAGAGGTTCATATGCTTGACGGCCAGGAGGTGGATCTTGTAGAGGGCCATGATAAGAGCATGGGTGCAGAGGTAGTGTCAGTCTTCATTCTTGTCTTTCGGATTGCGACTTTTTGCGGTTCATGGTTACCCTCAACCTTAAACTCTAGACCCTAAACCCTAAACAGGCCTGCCTCTTTCAGCTTTAACCGCTATACCTTATAAGCCCTAAGCTTTAAGCTGCTTTAGATCCCATGTCCGCTACATGGGTGTAGAGCATAGGGGGCCACGCACCTTCAAACCATGAGCCAATGGAGTTTTGGTGTAGGGGTGTCTGTGCCTACACCGGTTCAGAGCCTCAAAGTTAAACCTCCAAGAAATCGTATGGGCTTCTGAAAACTAGGAGTAATGTAGAAACCTGATCAAGAAACCCTGGGCCTGTAACCCCCAAAATAGTAGGGTTCATATAAGGAACCCTCATAAAGGCCCAAGGTTTCTTAATCAGGTTCCTACATTACCATCCTCTGATTTTCGGTCTGCATCTGGCTGTCTTTTTGGAGACTCCCAGCTTGCCTGCTCAATTTTGCAGTCGCATTTGGAGGTGACTGGAGAACTAAACGACATGCCATACTTCGGGCTCGTCTGCGTGAACAAAGTCCTATAGAAGTTCGCATTAGACTAAAACCGAAACTTTCTTGATCCGAATCCTTGAAGAGTTAAGCCCCTAAGACCCCCACAGGCACGTATAGTTGGCTTCCCAGCTCTGATTTGTATTGTTTACTGGTTATCATAATGTAGCTTGCAACCCTAGTATCCTAGACTTCAAACCCCAAAAGTGATCAATCGGATAGCGGAGCTTCTGGCGGCCCTGAAGCCCTAAACCCTATCTACGCCAAAAAACCCCCATGCGCCGACAGCCTAACGCCGAACCATGAGCCTGAAACCCCACTGAGGCGGATGCCCTCCACGGCCTGGCAAAGTTGAAGGTGCTGTTAGGGTTTGAAGATGCTTCAAGTGCTTAGGGCCCGAAACACGGGGTTTTAGGGCTTTGCGCTTAGGATTTTTTGGGTCTATGGTTTCATTTTTGTTGGTCTTCCTCTTTTGGGTGTTGCCCAGGAAGGAAGGAAGTACGGAAGGACGGAACACACACCAGCAAGGTCTCATAAGGTTTCCATTCAAGTTCCAACTAGCTAGGTCCTGTATTTGCTGGGTTTTTTGGTGGCGTTTTGGGGGTTTTGTTGGGTTTAGCACTTTTTCGGCTTGTACGGAGTTGAGGAGGTTTTTTTCACAGGGGCGTTTCGAGTTGTTGATTCGGTTCAGTGTTTTGGGTTTGGTGCATGGGTATCAGGGTTCAGGGCCGACAGCGGTCGCAGGATTTAGGAATCTACGACTTCTGGGGCTCTTGCAGTAGGGGCTACCGGGAGCCTAAATAACCTACCTTTTTAAGGACTTATATAAAGAAATCATAATAGGGAACCCTAGAAAGGTAGGTTCTTTAGGCTCCTGGTAAACCACAGGCCCCTCAACCCTAAACCCTAAACCCTAAGTCAGTCTTGTAGGGTTTAGGAGATCCAGGTGCTCTGGCTCACGGGCAACCACTACTCCCCGAATGAGCGGGAGTACAAGAAGATGAAGGCGGGAGGCTAAGCCCCGGAAACCCTAAATCCCTAGGTTCCAGAGTACTACCCTTTTGCCCTGTTCATTTTAGGGTCCCCCTACTTAAAACCGAATAGTAGGACAAAGGGTACCCTTATTACAAAGGCCCTAAACCCTAGACTAAACCCTAAACCCTAAACTCTAAACCGAAGGAGCTACTCAGGAACAGAGATCCTACACTTGATCAGTTGCTCTCACCATGAAAAACGTAGTGGGGTTTGGCAGTGGTGAGGTTTAGAGGGTTTAGCATTGCGAGTTTGGATTCGAGAATGAATGTTTGTTATTACCGCTTTTGATGTACAGTGGAATACAGACGAAAGCCACATTTGCAGTCGTCTCGGCCTTTGCGCTGACCCAACAGACATAGACGACACGAAGCCCGAACCCCAACCGAAACTCGAAGCCTTCGACCCCCAAGAGGCCTCAATTATCAGAACAGGGCTTGGGGCACACTATGCTGCACATACCTTAGGGGTACTTAGAAATAATCTTTAATTTTTGGTTATTATAATCCCTAAGAAACAGCTAAATTACAATTTTTGCTAGGGTTCTAAGTTCAGTATAAATACAGGGGTTATGGTGGGACGGTGTCACTAACCGCTGACTATTCCGGAAGTCTTCAAGTCTTAGATAACCCTTAATGCAAAATCGTGCAGGGGATGCTATTGCTGAATTTTCCCGCCCCGTTTTTACGGATCAAGTCGCAGGTTGCTGGGAATCGTTTGCGCCAGCTTCATCCGCAGCAATTCGACCCTTCTTCTGCAACTAAGTAACAGGCGTTTAGGTTTAGGTTTTCGGGTTTTGGGTTGGGATCTGTTGGGCTTCAAGGTTGGGATTTCTCTGCGTCGTAAAGCGCAAGTCTTCAACAAGGATGTTCGGTCTGCTCGGAAGTGGTCTTACTTGGGTACTTTAGCAGCTGTCTCGCATCACATGTCATGCATACATAACAATATACAGCACAATACATAATATATGACTCAAAGGGAGTCACTCTTCGAAGCTTTGCATGCGAGGTCGATCATGCTTTGCAGTTTCCAGCACATACATGCAGCCTCCTCCATCAGGACAGGGATTGTAAGCCCCCACTCCTAAGCCCGAAACCTCGAGCCTTGAATCCAAGCCCTATCGCCAGAAGCCTTGAAGATCCGATCTAGGTTCCTGAGTAGTGCACTGTTGTCCCTTTTAGTTAAGGGTCCCCTTATTGAACCCGAGCAGCAGCAAAAGGGTATCCTTAATACGAAAGGGCTACTCTGGAACCCTAAACCCTAAGCCCTTATAGTACCCTTATAGACCCCTTTGTTACAAGGAGCCCTAAGCCCTAGAACCCTATGAACCCTATCAGACCCTGACACCACAACACCGATCCAAGGAGGGCTTGAACAGCCTCCAAGTTCTACTGTTGCATCACAACAGGTGGGTGGTTGTCAAAATTAGGGTCCCTTTTTGGGTCCTTATTATAATACGGCACCTATTATTTAGGATACCCAAAAACGGACAGTAATTTTGACAACCACCCAGGTGTGGACTGCAAGAGAGTACAGGGTTGAGGATGCAGGAAGTAGGGCATCATTTTGAAATTTAGGAGTTCCGGGTTTAGGGCGTGCCATTTGGGGTGAAGGGATGTTAAGGATTCAGGGCTTCAGCGTTTAGGCTTAATGGTCTGGGGTTGAACGCGGGCTATTGGATCCGGAACGGGCAACTTTGAGAGAAGAGTTCCTCGTGGCTTGCGCATGCGGCACTTCAGAGCTCTGGGTCTGGTGTTTCCTGACATGGCTAGTGAAAGCTGAATCTAAACCCGAAACTCGAAATAACCCTAAACCCTAACGCGATGGGCACATGTCATCCATAGCTCAAACGTGTGTCAACTTGCGCAGTTGCCCAGAAACTGAAACAAAGTGCTCACACCCCTGCCATTGGCATCCAAGAGCGCACTTCCTGAACCTGAAACCCCTACAGTGAACTGCTTAGCTCCAAGCTTTGAGCTCTAACCCTAAGACCGTACCCACTAAACCCCTAAACCCTTCGCCCCTAAAACCCAAGCTTTAGCTCCTTAACCGTGTATCCTGCAGGCTTGAGACCCTTCCCGACACCCTCTTCGACGGCTTGGCAAAGCTCCGATCCCTGAGCATTCAGTTTCAGACGCTTAGGGGTCTAGGGGGTTTAGGGATTAGGGTTTTGGGTTAGGGGTTTAGTTATTGAGAGGGTTTTGGGTTTCAGACGCTTAGAGGTTTAGAGTACACGGTTTAGTTTAGGGGTTTCGGGTTTCAATACAGGGAGCCTTCGCAGTTTAGACAGCTAAAGAAACACAGATCGGCTTGAAAAACCATGATAGTATCCTCTTAAGAGGTTCATACATATGTATTTACATATATACATATGTACATATGTGTGGGTGTGTATATATATATATATATATGTATACACACAGACATACATATCCGTAGTATAATATATAATGTATATACACATACATACATACATACATACATACACGCACGCACACGCACGCACACGCACACACTGCCCTTCGACACCTAGATCTTATTCCAGCTATCAATTGTGACTTTCTTACAAGGGCTTCATATCGAAGGCCACACACAGGAGGCCTCATCTAGGGCTCGGGAATTCGGCACTACTAAGACTACCCCTGTGCAGTCCCCAACTAGCTAGTTGTAGTGTTATATACCCCCGGAAAACCCAAGCCTAAACCCTAAACCTGAAAGGTCCGTATTCAGTCTGCTTAAAAGGGCAACCCTGGGCCGGCCGTTGGGTTTCGGGGGCTCAGGCTGATGGCAACTATCGCCTTTGGACCACATTCTGAAGCCTTCAGGCCAAGCTTAAGACTTAGAGGGCTGAAGCCCTAATTCGAAGATGGCACAAAAAGCAGAGGAGCCAACAACGAAGCCTGGATTGCGTCGAAAGCCTAAATCGCAGATTCCGTAGACCCTATCTGTGGATCAAGTAACTTATTGTTTCGAGGCTTACTCCGGTTATACTCGCTTGCAATCATGGGGTCACAACCTACGATTTTTTCGGGCTTCCGGCTGTTGGCAATAAACTCTGAGTGCCGGTACTGCAACGCCCGGCATGCTTAGGAGTGTTGAAGCTGCTGGATAACCCTTTCCGTCCGAGACTCACCAGGCCACTTGCAACAAACACTTGGCGAAGTGTTTTGGATTCAGGTGATTTAGTTTGCTTCGTTCTGTCCAACTCGTAGAGTCTAGGATTCTATGGCTCGTAAGCCTAAAGCCCAGTTCCGAAAACGATTGATTTAGATTTACTAAACCCGAATCCTCAGTCCCCAAACCCTGAATTTCGGGTTTCGATTTGTTCGGGCCCTTGCAGCGTCTTTGCGGCGCGCCGATGTTTGCCAGTGCGTTTTGTCTTTGCTTCGCATTCTATGCCTAGTCAAGTCCCTCTTGCACATGTTTCCTTTTGCTGATTGCTCTTGCCATACCGTTGTCCAGTTATCCCGGAACACTTTGTATTGTTGTTGCACGAGTTTCGGAGGCTTCAAAACACTAAGATCCAAATCTAGACGCAAGATTGCAGGGCCCTGGTTATGAGCACCCCTGCATATCGCATCTGGATACTACTACTGTACTCCTATATCTTGATTTTGTAGGGCATTCGTAGAGGTTTCAGAGCATCAACCATCCATAATTATCACATAAGTTTCAGTTTCGGAAATATTCAGGCAATGCAGAATATCATCTTGTCATGATCGAGAGCAGTTGCATGGGATTAAAAGTGCAAGACACGCCCCCTGCTCCCCCACCTGACCCTCCCAACTATCAGAAAGTGTGTTTTCAGATCCAGCTGTATGGGAGTTTCAGAAAACAAGGGCCCCTTTGCTGGACCGGAAAATGAGAGGAGCCCGCTTATCAGTGGTCTTCAATATGACCCCGACGTTTGCGAAATTTGTTGTAGAGTTTGCAACACCTTCTACAACCCCTTATGAAGCCCTTACACAGCTGTAAGATAAAATAGACTACTTGTAGACGTAGCAGTAGACGTAGCAGTAGCACCCTAGAGGAGCATCACAAAACTCTCTATCACACCTCAAAGTGCGCCGGAAAAGCACCCGAGTTGAAGGAAGGCGGCTGCAAGGCCGCTGTCGATTGGAAGTTGGAGCCAACCACAGGAGGGCGTCGGATGCGGGTTGAGTATAACATAAGGAATAAGGACCTTATATAGGTGGAATAGGAAATTGGGTATATTATACTCCCTGAGGACTTGCGGTAGTTAGCAATCCGCAGTATGGTCTACGGGAACATGACCCTAAACCCTAAACACCCTAAGCCCTACGTCTGAACCCCCTTAGCCCTAGATCCTGGAACCCTAAACCCAGGCCTAAACCCCCTAAACCCTAAGCCCTGTGTGCTTCGCCCCTTTTTGAGCACACGAAGCCGAGGTCCCATCCGGCCTTCGTCAAGGCTTTGGAGGTCGGCGTGCTGCAGCAGCTGGACCTCGATGAGGAGACTTGTTGATAATTGGAAAAGGGCTCCTTTAAAGGGGCCTTGAAAGGGTCGATAAGGGATCTTGAATAAGAGGGTCCTATATTAAGGGTATTAGAATAAGGCTCCTTTGCACGGTTGATAGGGTTTTAGGGTTTTAGGGTTCAGGGCTTTGGGTTTGTAGGTTTGTAGGGTTTAGGGTTTAGCCTTCGGGGAGTTTTTCGTAGCGCTTCTAAGAGGGCCCACGGATGCCGGTCGGAAACCTGCTTGCAGGAATCAGTAGAAGTTGCAAAAATATGCCCATTCCGAATCACACTAGCCCTCTAAACTCCAAGCCCAACCCTATACCCTAAACCCCTCCCCCCCAAGCCTAGTCAGGACTCCGGTGATTCCCTGGAAGACGAGTGGGAGGAGACTTCGACACTTGGAGTCGGAATTGAACGCTTCGGAGGTCTCTATAGAGGGGAGTCTCCGAAACCGAGGGGTACCTCATTTTGGGGTCCTTATGACAAGGATCCTACTATTTAGGGTACTATATTAGGGCCCCCTTTTCCGGACCTTCACAGCATAAAGAAAACTCGGTCAAGCATAAGAGTACCAGGTCTAGCAGCTAGCGCAAAAACAACCCGCCATGGGTCCAGCATAAGAAAAAGCGGGTTATAGCATAAGAGAACATTCGCTGTCCTATTGTTTTCGGAGACGCCCATATCTCCTAGGTAGTATAAGGGAGACCCCTGAAAGGATACCCTTCTTAGCCCTACTTATGGCTCTCAAAATAAGGGACCTTATTGAGAGGTCTATATCCCCAAGGGCTCCCCTATATAATCCCAGCTGCTTCGGAGGTCTTATATGATTATACGCAACAGAGTATCTCTAAGCATGTAGTCTTGAGCTTACTGCAGGAGGTGATTTCTTGTTCTTGCTGAGCTTTCTCCTTTGTTCCTTATTCTTCTTGGCAACCTGTGCGTGCTTCGTCGCGCTTGTACATGATGGGTTACGCATGTGTTGTCTGCATTGTGCATCACATCATTCTCTCCTCCGAGTGATGTTGTGCTATGGTGTCCTGGCTCTGCAAGGCACCAATAGCCATCACAGTGCTGTAAGGACCCTGCCGTTGAAAAGGGCTTCTTGTTCTGAGGAATTTGGGGCTTCGGGTATTTCTCGCATTATTTTCTTGTGGGGTTGCACGTCTGCGTTTGTCGAGCTCCGCAGCCTTACCCCAACCTCTTACATGCTGAGGCCTTGCCTAAACCCAAGCCAGAATTCTGGAGTGCGCCCTATCGTGCTGAGGACTTATCTCTCCGACGACTTCTCAGATGGGCCCTTGCCAGAGTCAAAGCACTTTGGCGATCGACAACTGCAGGTAGAGTCTACTTTGTCGTTGTTGTTGCTTCCGCTCATGCAGTGCTGCCACTGCTCCTATGGTGGTTATGATTGCTGCTAATGCACTCCTACTTACCTAGACCCAGAAACCAGCGGTGCATCTCCTCTGGGGTTCTTGATGTCGAAGCCTAGCGTAGGGGCCCAAACAAATTACCCATACTATTCTGGGGTGCCTAATTTATATTATAGTCATAGTATCATAAACCCCCCCAAACCCCATAGTAAGCCCTTAGCCGCAAGACAAGCACCCGAGGCACCGGGAGGACCTGTAGCAGCGCACAACGCCGCTGGCGCAGTGAGTTCTGCGATGCGCAGTGGGCCCTGTGATCTAAGGAAGCTTAGGCTTACCTAGACCCCCAAAATAGGTAAAATAACGGCCGAAAACCTATAAAAGGCCATTATTCTACTACATACTTTTGGAGTCCAGGTAGGGATTTGGGCGTAGTTAGCATGTATAGAGCCTAGGAAGCTCTAGTAATACCACCTCCCGAGCTGAATCGAAATCCCGATCGTGTGAGGTTTGTGGTATATACCTCCCAAGGGTGTCAGGCTTAGAGTAGAACCCTAGCTAAACTCCTAAGCCTACAGACCTACCATTACAGAAGAGGCAGCAGCAAATGGTAGTAATGCGTAATTTTGAGAGTCCCCTGGCTGTAAGAATCCCTTTCTAAAGCCCCTGTTAACCACGTAACCCACGCAAACCCGACAAAGCCTATCTCTGCGCTTGCCGAAGCTCGCCCGCCACTTGAAAAAGCCGGTTCTCACGAGGGTCAGGTGCGGGGTTGCTGCATGGCCGAATTTAAGGTTTCAAGGTTCAGACTTTGTTTACAGACTGGTTTTACACGGGTTCTACAGTGATTCTACAGTAGGGTTTGAAGGTTTTTTTGGTTTGGATTCGGGTCCAGACTGGCGTTTGGGGCGGAAGCTCGACAGTCATAAGCCCGATCATGACACTAGGTAGCCAATGGGGCATGCATTGCTTTCCCGTGCCAACCCAGCCCAGTACTGGTTTTGACATGTGGGAGTTTCCCAAAAGTACGGGACCCCCAAAAAACCCAAAAAAGTAGTGGGAGCCTTCTTAGTATAAGGACCCCAAAATGAGGTACCCCTCATTTTCAGAAACTCCCTTATAGAGACCTCCGAAGTCTTGTAGTAACACTTGTAGTAAGTCCGTTCGCAGCTAAGGCGTTTTTTGTCGGCCCACCCCGGGGTTCATGTTCACAGGTCATAGGTTTGGGGTTTGCATAGTACGTCGAAACCTGAATAAGCAACCACTATTATTCATAAACCTGCCATGAAGAACCCTTGACTGCAAACTATTTTGAACCGCAAACCCTCCAAGCCAACGAGCCGGCTAGCAAAGACAAGTGGTCGTAAATGGCCCTCCAAGCGTGCAGTTTCCACATTTTCAGGAGGCCCACAAAGACGACTTCCTTCCCACTTTGGCCTCTGAGGCGGGGATCAAAACCCTAGACCCTAAACCCAAGCTCCAAACCCTACGTAGGCCCGACTTCAGTCAGACAAAGCCGACTAGCTCGGAGTAGTCGAGTAGGCAACCCTCAGCCTTCGTCGGGCTCGTATAGCCCATGTAATACATATATGATTACATTATATATATATATATATATATATATATGTGCGCGTATATGTATATGTATATGTTTACACATACATACCTATATATATACACATTTCATATATGGGTATATATCTATGGATATGTATATACATGTGTGTGTATATATATATGTATATACATATATGTATATATGTATATATACATATATGTATATATGTATACGTGTATATATTATACATCTAAGTATATATGCATGTAGAGGTATAGGTGTGTACTCAGAAGTTTTATAGATATGCTAAGCTTTCGTAGGGTGTTATTCCAAAGGAGTACAGCACCGATCCCAAGCCTGAATCTTTCTTAACCAAAAGCCCTAAAACAACACGAACAAGCTAAACCTCTCGGTGCCTTTTCCTATAGACGAACCTTCACGAAAACCTATGAATCCGTCAAAACGCTCCGTAAGCCTCTGGAGGCCATTAGCAGCGTCGAAGCAGGTCCGCCCCAAGGCGGATGCGCAAGCCCATGCCTGTTGCAACTCGCTCCGGGGTTTAGGAGGCGTAGGGTTGAGGTTTAGGATATTGTGGGTTAGGAGTTTAGGGTTCAGCACTGTTCTCCAACACCCTAAACAACTCTAAACCCTGAGCCAGAGACCCTAAACCCCCAGGTTCACGGGCAGTAAAAAGTGGGGATATACGTCACATTATGTCTTAGAGCTGTAGTTTTCCTGCTTGTGACCCCATTTCTAACTAGCCATGAACTTCCACGAATTTCCCCTCAACCCTAAATACTAAACCCTGATGCCTTTTCCGGGCACCGTTTTGTTCGTTTCAGGTTTTCGGGCGGCCGGCCTTCCTCAACGGGTAGAAGAGCTGCCCAGCGAGGCTTGCGTCTTAAAGGAAGACTCTTCTAGGGTTCATAGCATATTTATCATGCATTATAGTATCTTGTGGTACATCGTCGTATCTTGTAGTTCCGTATAGTACATAATAGTATGTTATAGACTCTTCTAGGGGTTATCGTGCATTTGTAGTACCATGTAGTACATTATAGCATCTTGTAGACTGAGACGGATCAAGGATATGTAGCCTTGCAGAGCGAGATTCCGATAGGGAATGGTGAAGGGTCTAGGGTTGAGTGTTCGGATAGAAGAGCAGCGATACCGTCTTCTACGTCTCAGGCCTTCACAGAAGGTGTGCCCTAAACCCCAAACGCTAGACCGTATTGTTATCAGGGTGCTCCGACCGGGGCCTTGGGCGTTGGAGTGGAGGGGCCTTATGGGGTTTAGGGTTTAGGGTGTAGGGGTCTTAGGGTCAGGGTTAGGATCTAGGGATCTTAGGGCTTCAGGGTTCTATGGCTTCGAGGGTAGGGCTTTGGATGCTCAAGAAAAGTTTTCACGAAGTCACCTTTCCGGGCCCTTCAACCCTTTGCAATGCAAGCTCCTTTGGAACTCAAGCGGAACCCTAAATCGTAAATCCTAAACCCCGACTACATCTACCGCTACTATATGTTCCACTAAGTTGAGGGCAAGACGCCAGCGCTTCTTTGGAGAAAGGGTGCACATCAACTTAAAAAAACGAAGCAAGCAGAGGCGGGAACCGACCATCCCAATCATGCCGTGGGTCGCGTGATCCTCCCGGAGAGCATCCCGAAAGGCACCAAGGGAGTTGGGTTTAGCGAGCTTTTCGGGTTGAGGGTTTAGGGTTCGCGTTCAGGGTTTGGGGTTTAGGGTTTGGGGGCTTTTCGGGTGTAGGGTTTGAGGAGTTTTCGGTCATCCTCGCGAATTTTAACAAAGGCCCATGATTGCAACATATACCTGCTGCCTTGGCGTGAAGGCTGCCAGATGCTCGGCTGATTCATAGAACCCCGTATTCCTTATAACCCTGAGCCCTAAACCCTAATCCCTTGTATTAAAGTGCCAGGCTAGGCTGTAGTGCTGTTCGTACCCTTCAGAAGTACCCTGACATATTACCCTCATACAGTACCCTTACGTAGAATCCTTTTTGACCCTACACTCTATAAGCCCTAACCCTAAACCCTAACCCCTTATTGAAAAGTAGTAACTTCCTATAGTATCCCTACATAGGATCCCATCTACAAAAGCAAGCCCAAGTTGTAAACGGACTTCATGTATTTTGCCATAATAAGGAAGCCATATTATTCCCTATAGACCCTAATTATTATTGTAACCTAAACTAAACTCCTGAAGCCCTAAACCCTTATAGGCTCTTCAAAGGAACCCTTATAATTATAGATCCCTGTAAAGGAGCTTAAATACCCAAAGGGTCCAAGTATCATTATGGTATATACTTATAGGGTATTTTGGGGGTCTAAGTATATACCATAATGATACTTGGACCATTTGGGATACCCTAAACCCCTAAACCCTAAACCCCTAAACCCTAAACCCTTAAACCCCTAAACCCCTAAACCCTAAACCCTGAACCCTAAACACTTAACAAGAGCCCGGTAGAAAGCCAGGTCTCACAGTCCTGAAAGTAGACCCCCTAATATGGGGCCCTATACTACTAAGGGTACTTTATAGGAACCTCCATTAAGGTATCTACTTTTTGGATCCTCCCGGGTGGTCTGGGAAGCCAGGTCTCAAACCCCTAAACCCTTATATAAACCTTAAACCCTATATAAAACCTAAACCCTAAACCCTATATGAACCCTAAACCCTAAACCCTATATAAACCCTAAACCCTATATAAGCCCTAAACCCGAATCCCGAAGCTTGGAAGCCCTGGGAAGCCAGGTCTCACAGTCCTGGAGCAGCTGACCTACCTCGGCTTCGACCTTCGGCCGGCGGAGCGGGGACCTCAGAACTGTCGCTCAGTAGGGGTTTAGGATTTCGGGTTTAAGATTTATAGGGTCGGGGAAGTATAGGTTTTAGATTTCGGGTTTAAGATTTACAGGGTTTAGGGTTTATGAGTTTAAGATTTCGGGTTTAAGACTGACTTGGGGGTTTAGGATTCAGGGGTTTAGGGCTTGTTTTTTGTTGCTGAAGGGCTCAATGTTAGATGCTGAGAGCTCTGAACGGGCTTCGGGTGTTTAGGTGCTTTTTTGAAATTGCAAAACTCCAGCAAGAAAGGATGTTCGTAGGGTTCAACTATAGGATTGTAGATTTGGGGTGAGGCTTTTGGGTTTAGAAGTTTACCGGGGTTCAGGAACGTGTGATTTGTCGTCAGGCTCGAGAGGATTTTGTCGTCGTTGTCGTTGTTGTCGTCGTTTGCCGTTGGCTTCATCGTCGTCGTTGTGGTTGTTGTGGCCGTCGTTGTCCGTCGCTTGTCAGGTTCAGGCGTTCTGGAAGAGTTGCTGAAGGGAAGGTTGCAGTCGTCCTAGGGGCTGCCTCTAGCATTCTATTTGTAGGCTTGAAGATCCTAGACTCGATCATCGCAGTCAGCGGTCAAGAAGAGGCATGGGTACGAGTTGCCGGATATGCCCGACGCTGTTTCGTTGCTTTCACTGTCCTTCAGGTGCCCTTAGTTCTCTGATCCGTTTGGAGGCCTTCCATAGGGTGTAGCAGCAAGCAAGTAGGCTTAGGGTTCTGCTTTGGGCTCAAGGATCCTTCACAAGCGCAAATCGCAGAGCTGGGTCAACCGCAACCCACCCCATCACTTTCTACATCTATCCTAAAAGCCCAGCGACGAGGCCTCAATGGTCAACCCCTAAGTAAAAAGCTTAGCACGCAGTGTATGCCGAACCAGGCCCGGACAAAACGGCCAAGAACAACGTCTCACCAACACACGACGAGTCCTTCCAAGAGGGTGCCGACATCAACACAGCCAAGACATAACATAATGTAATATATACTATTATCTTATACTGTACTATACTATACTATACGGTGCTATAACTATACAGTAATTCCCCAGCACCGCAACACCCCAAGGTGGGCCTCAAGAAGAAGTCTCACTCTTGAGGACGTTTTGGCTGTTCTGTGCAGCTTAAGCAGGGGTGCGGTAAACCTTCAAACCTAAATCCTCGCCCACAACTCGCTGAACCCTCATTCTGTTTTAGCGTTTAAGGTTGTTTTAGGCAAGGAGGGTGGTGTAAGGAGAAGGGAAAGGAGCCAACGATGAAGCTCAGATGCCTGTGTAACGGTTCGATTTCACTTGTTCCGAGGCTTGGATAGTCTGAGATCTGGAGGTTTCGAGTTCAAAGGCCTTGAGCACCCTGTGCCTCGGAAAACCGTCCGCAGGATGCCGTCAATTTGCTGAGCGGACAGGTGCAGACCTCGGCAACTACTGGCACAATGGGGTGCAGCTGTGCATGTCCATATGGACGTCTGTATGTCTGTATGTATGTATGCACGTATGTATCAGCAGTATCAATAGCAGTCGCCGTCGCAGCATCGTAAGTCACTTCCAGGCAGCAGGGACGGGGAGAAACAAGACGACAACGATCATCACCGCCGGCTACTGCAGCCAGCAGCAGTAGCATTGACGGCAGTGCAGCTGCAGTAGACAGCTGCTGCAACAGCAGCTTCAATTGTAAGAGCAGCAGTCGCCAGGATGTTGATGTCAAGAGCGACGGTGACATGGAAGTCCAGACCCATGAGTTGGGATTCAAAGTTTTGGGATCAGTCATGTTCGCAAGCGCAGCTTTGGAGCCATTGAGGTTAGAGCCTTTGCTTTGCATCACGTTTTCTTCCTCGTAATGCCCATGGCAACCATCAACCTCTAAACCCTAAGCGTCCCTAAACCCTTTAATTACACTTAATCCTTAAACCCCCACAGGACTCATACAACCATACCAAGCTCGAAACTCTTGACCGACAGCCTGTCACTACAAGTTCGACGTGTCATTTGCCAGCTACATTCCAGGTGTTAGAACTTGTTACCCAACGCCTCCAAGGACCTCATAGTTAGGGCCCTAGACCCCTTAAGGACCCAATAATGAGGTCCCTGGAAGCCTTGGGTTACATGTGATTGAAAATTAGGGATTTGGGTGCAGCGATTGGGACTTTCAGGCGTGGAGTTGATCGTGTGGCAGTCTCCTGTAGCCGTGAACCGTGAACGCTTGAAGCCCCATGCTAAACTGTAAGCCTTATCAGAGACCCCACAGTAGTTCCTTTTTGGGATTACCTTATAGGGTTCTATATATGAACCCCCAAAAAGGAACTACTTTGGGGCCTTTGGGTAAACTGTTCAATCAAACCTGGAACTTTAACTACCACAATGCCGCGAAGCCATGGAAAGAAGACAAGCCACTTCATCTTATTGGGAATCCCCGGCCTAAAACATTCAGAACCCTGAATCTCATGGCCAACCCCCCCCTCCCACTGCAATGCTCATCAGAGACCCTAAACCCAAAACCCTCAATCCTAAATCCCAAAACGTAAACCCTAAAAAGAAAAACAAAACCCAAAACCCTAAACCCAAAGCCCTAAACCCTTTCTGGAAACGCTACTTGGCTGCGGGCTTCCGATAGCCAGGCCTCCGTCCAGTTATGACGCCGAAAGTTTCACCTTCGATCTGAGGGTTGTCAAAATTAGGAACTCCCCATTTAGGGTTTAGGGTTCAGGGTTAGGATTTGGTCAAAGTTAGGAACTCCCCATTTAGGATTTAGGGTTTGGTCAAAATTATTAGGGACTCCCCGTTTAGGGCCTAGGGATAGACCGTTAAATCTATAGGTACTCCTGGCTTTTATGCTTTTTAAATATGGTTTCAGGTTGAGGGTCTACGTTGCTGGTTCAGGCTGTATGGTCAAAACTACAAGGTCGATTCTACTTCCTTGATGGCATGTCCTGAACCCTCGACGCCCGAGACTCTCAACTTAAATTCAGATCAGCACAGGTGAAGAGACAAACTAAGCCCTATGGAGAAACATCCAACGTCCTGAAGGCCCTAGACCCCGAAACCCTCAACACTAAGTTATACCCTAAAGGGGGGAATCCTGTAGAGCAACCCTCATCTGAGCTCGGCCGTTAGCGCACCGGAACAGCCAGAAACCGGAGGCTTGGCCGCGACACACTCAAAGGCTTGTCGTGGGTTCGGAAAAAATAAGTGTCCCTTATTGAGGGATCCTTGCAGTGAGTATACTACTTGGGGTCCATGGGGTCTAGCTGTCGATCTATCTGGCTATCTGACTAGCTATCTACCGATATATGTATGTATGCATACATGCATACATACATGCATACACATTCACATGTAAGTATACAGGTCATACAGATACATGTACATCGACACAGTAGTATACATATGCGTATACGTATATGTATACGTATACATGTACATATACACATCGATATAAACGATATCAGTATACGTACATATACGTATACATACGTGTACACACACATATATGTATACATATATATATATATATATATAGACAGATGTATGCACTTATATGTGTGTATATATATATATATATACACATGTTTTAGGGTTCCTCATTGTTTGAAGCCCTCACTGAAGTCGGAAGACAGGACAGGTACTAGGTTTGGTGGGGTTGTGCTGTCACTACTCTGATGCGACCCATTCTGAAGGTTGATGGCTTGTCTCCCTGTTTTAGGCAGCTAGTGCATGGAGCTTGCTCAGTTGCAGCAAGCGGCGAAAGATTGTTCCACACGCCAAAATCTGCGCACGGTCGCGATGCAAGGGTTGGACAGGAATCGGGGCCCTGAGTGGCCCTATTCATATGGATCTGCTTTGAAGTGACAGTAATCATAGTCTACATAAATGCCGTCCCGTCTTTGTCCTTGAAGCTCTCGTGTTGCTGTATGGCATCATGGAGTTCGGTCTGTAGCAGACCTGTGAAGAACTTGAGATGATGCACTTATCCAGCTTCCTTGGCCGGCTGCTTTGGGTAAGTTTAGAGTTTACTAGTTTAGGGTTCAGTTCGAGTCTGCTTGAAACGGATTCTTCTGCTGTTCTCGAAGCTGTCAATGCGGTCTTCAACTCAACTACTAAGCCCCACAACATAGCCCTGTTGCTAAGCTCAAAAACATATCCCGACTATATGGAGCCCTGGGCGAAGTAGCACCGAGGGTCCATACATAATAGCATTATGGAATTCGGTTTCCCAAAACCATAATAGGGATGGTCTTTCGGGACCTGCATCGAGACTGGTAGTATCTGTGAATCTCTGGACCCTCTGGGTATTGAGACCACTTCAGGCGCATCCTCTCCCTGTTCTCCGAGAAAAGCCTCAAGGCGCAAGACAACCCTTGAAACTGCCGCTTGAGCGCCAGGGTAGAATTCATGGCTCAGGGTTTCAGGCTTTAGGGTTTAGGGTCTAGGGGCGAGGGTTCTAGGGTTCAGGTTTTTCAGTGTTTAGGACTTTATGGTCATAGAAGGATTTTAGGCCTTGGGCCTTGACCCCGTGGCCCGAATCCTGCCCTGTATGCCCTAAAACATACAGACCCCGCCGCCACGCGGCCAGATATTAACGTGTCACCCCCTAAGCCCATTAAGCCCTACACATCTACGTTCCCACGTCTCTCTGAACTTCGCCCACCAGAATGCTCGCCACCGGCTGCCGTTTGGCCCTTCTTCAAAAACCGAGACTGGGCACTCCGGCAGAGTGGCGGCTTGGCAGGGCAGGTGCTTGGCCTCAGAAGCTGTGGCCCGTATTGGGGTTCAGGGTTTGGGGTAGTGAAGCTAAGGTTTTTGTCGAAGGTTCAAGGCATTGAGTTTAGGATATGCATAGGTTTGGAGCTTCTTCTCTTGCTCTTCAGCTGGTCCTTGTTGTTGCCCTTGGAATGTTGCAACAAGAGAGGCTATATCACCAGCGGCAGCAACAGTAGCAACCATCGGAGGTCGACTGCTCCCACCGCCACCACAACCGCCAGTACGAGCTACTAGTACCGGCTTCGAAGACGACGACTACCGTTGCTACTCAACCTCATCCACTCCCATACAACACATGATTCAGGACCACCACCCCCACCAACCACCACCGCCACAAACGCATCCACGAACGTTTTCAAGGATCCCTGAACTTCGTAGCAGTGATACGAAACCTTCGTAAGAACCTACAGAACCCTGATCGGTCACCCTTATCGAACCCTTAAAGCACATTTTGTAGCAAACCCCCTAATCTAAGTCATCCCGCAGAGCTCGTACAGTCAGCCCGAGAACTCACGAAATCATCAGAGTTGAAGATATGGGAGTTTCCGAAAATAGGGGACCCTAATATAGCACCCTAAATAGTAGGATCCTTATTATAAGGACCCCCTAATAAGGTACCCCTAATTTTCGGAAACTCCCATATGGTGCAGGGTTCGCGAGCCTAAACCCTAGACCCGCAACTCTGGAGTAGGATCTTCTGTTCAGGGATGAGAGCTACTTATAGGATCATGGGACTTAGTAAGTAGGTGATAATTGGGGTTATAAGTCCCCTAAGTGGGGTTATCCTAATTATAACCTACTTATAACCTTACTTACTAAGTCCCATGAGCCTTCAAATACATTTCCGGACCATTGGACTTGCCTGCAGCGTTTGAGCCCTTTGCTGCAGGATAGGCGAAGACATCCTTGCCAATGCAGGCACCCGGGCAGGAAGAATTGAGCAACTGTGCTTCTAGGTTGGTTGCAGGGCGCTGGCGGGGCATGGATGTTTTGGTTCTACTCTGTGTTCGTAGGGGGGAGCGGAGGCGTCTGTAGGGCTGCATGAGCGAAGGTCGAGTTCACGGTGCACACCAGCATTGATGAAGAGAGAACAGAGCAGGAATGCCAATATGCTGCCAACATCTTTTTGTTCTTGCTACAACCTTACGTAATCATGCCACTGTAGCGCAGCTGCAGATTGTAGCACGGCTCAGAGGAGTCTCAGCAAGGATTGTGATGAGGAATGGCCAGCACTTCCGACTGGCAATAAGAGCAACTCAACAAACTCCCCCAACATGAACCTACAATCCCAAAGCCTGAAATCTGAAAAGCCCCTGCGAGCACTGCGCGAACGACGAGCGAAGCCGCCATCTGCAAAAACGAAGAAGCGCTGAGAAGAAGGATGCTGACATGAGCTGTCCGAACTTTTTGACCCTGTCATGAACTGTAGCTTCACAGTGCATACATCCTTAAACCTTAAATCCAAACTGCAACCTTACGCTTGAAACCTGAAGCTCGAAGCCTTTAGGCGAAAATTCAAGGGCCTAGCAAGCAGCACTCCCTTGAACTGCTCCCACGCTTCTGCTGTGTACAGAGCAGGCGGGCTTTCGTTGCAGCCAGTGCCAAAAGGAAGAGTGCAAGCATTATGCCAAGGCCAGAAGATCACCAGCTGAATCGCCTCTGTTCTGAAGTTTTTGCGATTGGATGGTTTCCTGGAATTTTGCAGGGTGCGCCACGACCCTGTTGGGGCTTGAGGATAAAGGTGTCCTGAGCTTGTGTTCGCTTCAAAATCTTGGTAGCAAGACTTGACAAACGAGGCTGCAGGATCTGTGCCAGATGGACCAAGGAAGATTTTACAAAGCTTCCAGACGAGCCACGATCAGAACCTCCAGATCGGATAAGATGTGAACTGGCAAAGCCTGGATAACAGTGATACCGCGTTAAGCATTTCCCTTATTGAATCTTCCCCGAGGTCCTTGATTAATTTCTGCAAGAGTAGGGTGTTCTGTTGTGGATCCCGACAGCCACCCTGAGTTGGGGTACTACCCGGTGTGTAATATGGTGGCCTTAATAATTAGAATAGGGTTTGGGGGCCCATTATACTATAACTATGATAAGGAACCCCCAAAATATTATTGGTAATTATTGAGGCCTCTATATTAGTTGTATCAACAAAGCCTCACCTTACTTGCAGTAACATCAAGACAAGCCTGTGGGGCAGCGTCATACGCTCTCACTTGGCGGCATCGCAGGGCACCTGCAACCGCAAGAATGGCCGCTGTCGCTTCTGCCGAAGGCTTAGAAAAATGGTGTCTGCGTCCAGGGTCTGATTCTCAGCAGCTAGGGGTAACGTGTTGGAAACGGATTCTTGAGTGTTCCAAGCTGCACTTTGACACTTTTGCCGGTCCTGGCCTTTTGAACAACTGCTTATTGGCTGTGAACTCAACTTTTCAACTTCTGGGGTTCTTGTAAGGTTGTCGATTCTGACAGTTTCAACTTTTATTTCCTTGGGTTTTGGGGCACTGAGACTACGCTGTTGGATTACGACAGTGCCAGCGGAACTGCTGGCTCAGGCCTGCTCCGAATCCTCATAACCCCAAATCCCTAGCCCGTTCTGAGGGACCTGGCCTTTCAAACTCCTCGAACTTCATGTTTTGTACTCGACCATCTCGTTGTCGTATGCTGGAAGTAAGAAAGCCTCGATGCTGACTGAGTCCTGAACCTCAACCCTTGAACACCCGAAACCCGAACAGTAAGAACTTTGGACTGTGGTAGTCGTATAGTGGCATGCAAACCCAAGGCCCTCGCCCCAGCAGCACAAAAGTTTGGTGGGTTTTGAGTATCACTCTAAGCTGAGCCTTCTTTCTCAGGTCATTGCGCAGAGCACTGCCATGTCTTGCCACCTCCTGCCCAAGGACCGGCTTGAGATCGGGCTTGTGGCTTTGGTTACGGAGTTTGCAGCTGAGAGGTCGAAGATTGCCAGGGGGCGGGGATTCCGGGGCCATCGTCGCCATCCACGTTATCATCGTCGCGATAATCGTGGTTGTGATTGTCTCCGTCAGCGTGTCATCATCGTCGTAAATACCGTCGCCATCACCATCGCCATCATGGTCGCCATCATGTCGGCACCAGCGTCATCTTCATCGTCGCCGTCACCATCACCATCATTATCATCATTGCCGTCGCCATCCTTGTAATCCTCATCGCCACAATCGCCGTCGTTTTCATCACGGCCATCTTCGTCATGGTCGTCCCCATCAGGGTTGTCTGATCGAGCGCATCATCGCTTCGTCAACATCGGCGTCATCGTCGTCACGACGTCGTCGACAGTTATTCTTGTGCTTTCGTCGCCAGCATCCTCGCCGTCATTGTCGTCATCACAACCGCGACAAACAGAACTTAGGAAAGCTCTGAAAGCCCGACACTTAGAGTAGACACCGTCAGCGAAGGATGCAACAAGCGCCACCAGGATCGACTCCCTTGCCTGGGCTTCAGGTTATATAGAGGTCTGAATAATGAAGAGTTTTATCCGTGATGTGCTTATTCCCTATATGAATAAACCACCCCTCTCCGAATGCTTCACACACTTATAAGTTATAAGTACTCGGGTTTTACATGTCGCAGTCGGAGCTCGAAGAGTCAAGGGTTCGGCCCTTTTAAGCACTACGGACTCTAAGCCCCACATAGCCCCACAAGGGGTCTTAGGTCTGTGGAGTCTTCCATTCCTGGGTGGGGGTTGACGACATAGGTCTGTCTTTTGGAGGGCTATTTTTGGATCTTGCATCCCACAAGCCACAAAAAATCTGGGTAATGTCCAGGCTGAATAATTGCTACCAGTATGCGGAGCCCCCTTGCAGTCTCTAAATGGTTACACATTTATATCTCCCAAACCCTCTTGTCAGCATTAAGATCCTTGCATGAAAGGGCCTAGGATTCATCTTGCCTTTGCGTTTTGGGCTGTTTGGGGGATGTTCCGGGTTTCAGGAGTGGGTGCTTCATATTGTTGGCGACATTGGGGTTTGTTTTAGGGTTTGGGCTTTTGGCTTTAGGGTTGCATGGTGATTAGTTACGGTTCTTGACCCTGTGCTCTAAATCTTTATGCAGCTGCTTCACGGTTTTTGACAGACACCCGTGCAAGCAAGCCTAAACCCTGAACCCCTTAAACTCTAAACCCCCCTAAGCCCCAAACATTTCAATCCTGACTCACAAAGTTCAAGCCTCGAAGCTGTGTTTGGCGTTGCCTTTCCCAGCCGGAATCTTGAGTTTCATTGCCAGTTACCTTACAGACCCCTGAAAGCTGAGTCCCAACATCCTCAATCCGACCTCCGGTCTAGAAGCCTCCAAATGGGAGTTTCCGAAAATAGGGGACCCTAGTATAGTACCCTGAATAGTAGGATCCTTAATTGAAGGACCCCAAATAAGGTACCCCTAATTTTCGGAAACTCCCAAAATTGCCCGTATTGCCATTGATCCGAGGGACTCCTCATGAAGAATCTGCTGCAAGACACACCCCAAAAAAACCCGATTCTAATCACCGTAAGAGCTGGATCATGAGCTCAGCGTCAAGCTTTTTAGTCAAGACCGGGTATAGGGTTTAGGATGTAATGCTTTAAGGTTCAGGGTTTTAGGGTTTTGGGGTTCGGGGATTTAGAGTTTAGGGCCCCCTTAAGAACCTCCCTCCCGAGTTCCCTAATTCATGCCCCCGCCTCTGGTCTCTGATTTGCAACTCCATGCGTTGCTGCATCATGTGGCATGTGGGTAAGACCATACTCGAAGGGTCATGGTTTGTTACGTGTATAATCTGCGTATGCGTGTCTGTACATATAGCATATGCATACATACGTGCATGCATGCATACAGGCATGCACACTCACATACGCACAAACACATACACACATACATACACAGACACAGACACCGATCGTTGTTCATGTATTGTTCATGTAGCTCATCTGCCCATTCGTTCATGTTAATGTAGGGTTACCAGCAAGGTGATTATTTCAAGTCGTTGTTATCGATTAGCTGGCTGATAACCCTATGTGTAATCACCGCTATCATAGCGCCCAGAAGTATTTGTGGCAGGCAAGAGGGAAGAAAGTCGATTGGGAGGCTGCAGTTACGGAGTCTTGCAGGGGATTCAGGGTTCAAGCCCAGTTCAGGCTTTCATGTGCAGGGGCTGTGGACAGTCACGGGGGCAGTTCTCAACTGATGGCTGCGGTTTGGGGTTCCGCGTCTCGGTTCTGGGGGCTTAGAGGCAAGGTGTCGACCTTAGTGTTTGCACGCAAGGTTTTCGGGTGCCAGTCGCAGCAGTGCTGAAGTGAGGGGACACTGAAAGGACTACACGGCTCTTTGGTTTGTGTTTCTGTTGTATTCATTTTAAACTTATTCTTTCGTTTGCCAGGATCTCCAACGAATAGACTTGTTTGCTTGCCTCCACAATTTGCTGTGTTGGTGTCCTGAAGCTCCAAGAACATGGCTGGTCCGACACCATCATACAGAAGTCTGAGATCTTTTCCGTACGACGTATTGGGGGTCTTTGCTATCAAACAAATGTATGCTGTAGCATACCTAAAACTCCTCACGATTTGTATACTCAGTTTTCTACCCCAAGCTTAAAGCACCCTCCGTGAGGCTTCCTTTTGCACCGTCCCTCTACGGAAGCAGCAACGGCGGGCACCAACAATGTCGTTTGCATTGCTTCGGCTAGCTTGCAAAGAACGACCCTAGACTTCTTAACCCCCAAGCACAACGAAAGCAAGAGCACCGAACATAGGCGAATAATCAGACACGTGTTGCAGTAGACAAGATCCAAAATTTTACCGTTACCATCTGCCTTGCTAAAACTCGGCGATATACTATAGGGGCCTAAATAATTACCAATACCATTTTAGGGTTCCTTATTCTAACTATAGCACAATGGGCCCCCAAACCCTATTCTAACTATTAAGGCCCCCATATTAAGGGATGCCTCGCGGACAGGCCCAGATTGTGCGCGGTCGCCAGCAGGCCCGGGCTCCGGAGGGTCGCACTGCACTTGGGGGGCCGAAGAAATCACCAACACTAGCCTTTCGAGGTTCCTACTTGGAGGGTCATAAGTCTCCTACTGTGGGTTATCTGTATAGTTACCCTATGCTTTTTACCCATTTATGTCTAGCCATGAACCAAGTAATCATGCCAGACGGTGTCGAGTTGTTTTCCTAAGCGGACAACCAGGATCCCCCCAAAAGCCCTTTAATAGGGCCTTTATGGTCCTTTGGGGTACATTAGAAGGGTAGCTGGGGGGGTCTAGACAGGCCATTTTGGGGGTTTGGGGGTTCCTTATTATAATAAAAGTCTACTGGGCCCCAAAACCCTATTTCTCATTATGAAGGCCCCTATATCCAACCCTACTATATATCCCTTACATGTAGACACCTTTAAGGATCCCTTTAACGGAACCCCAGTCTAATTATTAAAGGCGCCTGGATTCTGGGTTCCGACAGGGATCAGGGCCGACGAGTCGATATTGCAGACCGCCAAATGTGAGCTTCCGAAAATTAGGGGTACTTGAAGGCTCATGGGACTTAGTAAGTAAGGTTATCAGTCGGTTATAATTAGGATAACCCCACTTAGGGGACTTCTAACCCCAATTATAACATACTTACTAAGTCCCATGATCCTCTAAGTACCCTTTTCTGGGGTCCTTATAATAGGGATCCTACTATGTAGGGTACTATATTTGGGTCCCCCATTTTCGGAGACTCCCAAATGGACCCAACCTAAGATCAGTCTGCAGGACTGGTGTAGTTCCCAGATACATGCAGGTACTATAGGGGCCTTAAGAATTACCTATACTATTTTGGGGCTCCTTATTATTTACGGTTATACTATAGTAGATCCTCAAATCCTATTCCAATCATTAAGGCCCTTACAGTCTCACAGTAGTTCTCTGAAGTAGAGTTTGTTTCTGTGCCCCCAGCATCGTACGGCATCCTTATAAGAAAACTTCCCCATGCAGTGCTGAAAATCATCCGAGGAGTTGCAACAGTTCCTTGCAAGCCACGGGCCACCGCGCAGCTCCACTGAAAAATGGGAACTTCATGGAGTGCCTGGGCCAGAATCATTCAGGATGTCAGGGTTTCGTGTTTTTTGTGTTTTAGGGTATCGCGTTTAGGCTTCCAGAGAATCCCGATTCTGTGTTTTGGACTCTCGCATACTTCGGGGTTCAAAGGCCTGTCGGCCTCAAGCTGGATCTTGAATGGTCTATGGTTTGGGCTAGAGTTTAGGGTTTAGGCTTCGGGTCCAGGTTAAGGCTTCCATAGGGGCGAGTTCCTGTGACTGCTTAGGCCATCGGGCGCCCCTAGGATTCCCAATCCAAGTTCCACTCCCCGGAACTTCTACGTGGTGAACGTGGAAACTAGAAACATCAAGCGCAAGGAATTCACAGCATGGGCTGGACTGGCGAGATTCTCATCTTGGGACATGGCATAGACTTCCGCTCGAATCGACTGACCTGGTATGTCGCCGGCCTTCATTCATCCCAGCCTGACGATGTGATCAAGAAAGGTCGGAGACAGTGATGGGGACCGCGTGAGCGGGTTAAGGAAGACTAAAGGAAAGCAAGAGCGACTCTATGCCATCAGCATTCGCACATGCTGTGGATCGGTTCGGAAACAACCAGCTCCCAATGCAAAAAAAACACGACCATTCAACAACATGAACCTCTGGATTTCAGGAGTAACTATAGTTATAGTTATAGTATAATAGGCCCCACAACCCTAGTCTAATTAGTGAGGCCCCTATCATTATAGTAACCTTATAGATCCCTTATAGTAGCCCTTCTAGGCCCCTTTAAAAGAGCTTTATTCTAATTATTGAGGCCCCTATATTCGGTATCGGAGACTTGGGACGTAGCTGTCCCAGACCAGAGCAGACTGACCTCGAGCTAACGGGCTGCCTCAAAGCCTGCCGTACTTAGAGGATCATGGGACTTAGTAAGTAGGTTATAATTGGGGCTATAAGTCCCCTAAGTGGGGTTATCCTAGTTATAACCTACTTATAACCTTACTTACTAAGTCCCATGAGCCTTCAAGTAGTAGTCGAGTAGGTAACCTTTGACCTTTCTTGGGTAGTATAGTCCCTATATAATCCCTATACAACCACAAAGGTTAGCCTTTAGTTCCCCATGATACCCGACAAGTAGGAATATAGGGGCCTTAATTACTACTAATACCATTTTGGTAGTTCCTCTTTATAGGTATAGTCTCAGTATAATGGGCCCCAAAACCCTATTTTGATTATTCAGCCCCTAGACTATGTCGGTGAACCCGAAGACTCGAAATCGCAACTTGTTCGGCTCGAAAACCTTTAATGCCTAAAGCCCCGAAGATACCATATCTCCAACTATGGTGTTCAAGCGTTGAGGTTGTGAGATTCAGCAAGGTTTCAAGGCCGCACGGCAAAGGACTAAGGACGCTTGCATCCTGAACCTGCCCGAGTGTAGTTTCCCTTCAGCCCGAACCGTGGCCAAGATAAAGATGCAGCTGAATGACTGCGATGAGGATCTCTTGAGACTTGAAGGAGCCAGGCAGACCAGGGGCACCCATAATGTTGTATGTTCAGGAGTATACAAGTAAGTTTCTGGCCAAGGTACTTAAGCCTTTGGAGGCGTTTGTACACTGAGAGTGCTTTCAGGACCTACGTACTACGGTTGATGATATAAATCCTGCATTACCTTAAGGGCCCTAAACTATAGGAATTATGGTATATTCCTTACTATGGGTGATGCAGGATTTATATCATCAACAGTAGTATGGAGCCGATGTAGAAACCTGAATAGGTGCCTTCAGACGCGACTGTGGGATGCAGGGTGCTTGACTCGTTCAGGTCCTTTTGCCTTGTTGCTCGAGGCACTTCAACATTTGTGACTTGGGTGTTGAAGGGTTGCGCGCTTCTGACATCGAGCTGCGGCACTGCTTGTTCTAATGGGTCTCTGTGCACAACGACGTCGGTGGACAGTTGAGTCATGCAAGATGTTTATCGGGTGCTACACCATCCCAGAACTGTGTCTTTCATTAGACACTTCTCATTTCCTACTCTTACCATTTTATGGCAAGGTTCCATAGCAGATCGCGAAGGATCCCACTACAACGTCGTAAAAAGTAAGACGTCAAGGCCATTTCCAGCGTTGCTCCCAGATGCGACCTTAGGCTACTACAAGGGGCCTTAATTAGTCGAATGGGGTTTTTGGTGCGTCATAGTATAACTAGATAAAGGAAGCCCCAAAATGGCCTTGGTAACTATGAGGCAATGAGGAGATAGGGTTCAGGGCTTTCGATTTAGGGTTTAGGGCTTAAGGCTTAAGGTCTGGGGTTTTAGATATAAGGCTTGAGGTTGCGTGTCAGGATCTAGAAACGACACATCTTCAGAAAAGCCAGGATGAACACGCCAGTCACGGTTTCCACCGTTGTTGACGCCGCTTGGATGGAATCTTGAAGGGGCGCGCCAAGGGGAGCTACTTGAAGGCTCATGGGACTTAGTAAGTAAAATTATAAGTAGGTTATAATTAGGATAACCCCACTTAGGGGACTTATAACCCCAATTATAACCTACTTACTAAGTCCCATGATCCTCTAAGTATGCATCAACTAAGACCTAAATATCCTCAAGCACCATAAGTTCACAAGCTTTGGGAGCATGCTACATGCTTTAGTGTGGACCCCTTCCCCCATCATGAGAATATGTCCATGAAGAAGGGGGCTACGTTAGAGGTGAAATAAGCAGAAGTCCCGATGAAGCCCTCACGAATCATTATTATGCCCATATGCACTACTTGGGTTGATGCAGCATTGCTGTTTTGAACCGCGATCTCGGGCTGAATTAGGGGACCAGGTGGTGCAGATACCTTCGGGCTTATAAACTAAATCATTTACTCCTTAGTGCCCACACCCAGCAGGGTTAGCTTTTGGCTTTAAGTGTTTAGGTTAGGATACCCATGAACATGCAGCATCAATCCAGGATTCGATCTGTAGGGATAGGTGTTGGTGTTGGTGTGGCGAAGCGTGTCTGAGTGGTTGTAGGTGAAACGGGTGCAGGTGGAGGTGGAGGCGGATGCAGAAAATTGCCTTCAACCCTCGAAGGACGGTCTGAAAGTTTGATTCTTGCAGGCCCCAGCCCTGGAAAAGCCCTTGGGCTTGCTTGTTTAAGTCCGCCAACAAACTTGAAAGAGAAGAAAAGCCAGAGAACCCAACAACTCGAAGTTCGCCCTGAAGCCACCAGGCTGGCAAAGGCGACATCAGCTCGCCACCGCAGCGGCCTCGGCGTGCAGGGTTCGTAGGGCTTAGGAGGGTTGAGGCTATCTATGGCTTTCCCAGGATACCTCCCTGAACCTTGTCCTAAAACCTCTAAGCCCCAAGCTCTACGCGTTCAGAGCGGGAGGGGCAGTTTGGGGCTTGGAGCTTAGGGGCTTGGTTGCTTTCCAGATGTTTCCTAGCCCTCCGGGTATGGGAGTGAGGTTTCCTGGAGCCTCAACGCCGACCTTGATGTAGTAACCTCCGTATACTCGTCATGTATCCCACCAAACACGAAGTTGTTGAAGCACTGCTTCTCGACCATGGAACTCCAAACCCCGGACCCCTACTTTGACGTTAGACCGGCAACTAAGCCAGCTAAACCCTACGTAACCCGTCAACGCTAAACCCTCAGCCCTGTACCCCGAACATTTAACCCCAAACCGTCCCGAAGCCCAAAATCCCGAGACACCTCGACTAGCACATATATTCTTATACATACAAGTAATCATATGTGCATATATAAAGAGAGCTATACAGTTATATATATATATATATATAACCATATAGCTCACCCCACCCCCCCCCGCAAGATCTACGCTTTCGTGGTTCTTGGGGCATGGGGAGCACGAAACACTGCTATGCTCAAAAAATTCCAATATTTCTAAACCTGAAACTCACGAAACACTGTAATGCTCAAAAAATTCCAAAAATTCCAAAATTCTGGCATCTATGGCCAGGACGGGGGCAGATTCTTTAAAACTTTGGAATTTTTTGAGCATAGCAGTCTTTCGTGAGCTTTGAGGCAATGAAAAGTTAATTTTTTTTGAGCATTACGGTGTTTTGTGAGTTTTAAACCACGAAACACTGCTATGCTCAAAAAATTCCAAAATTTCTAACCCTGAAACTCACGAAACACTGTAATGCTCAAAAAATTCCAAAAATTCCAAAATTCTGGCATCTATGGCCAGGACGGGGGCGGATTCCATAAAAGTTTAGAATTTTTTGAGCATAGCAATGTTTCGTAAGCTTTGAGGCAATTAAAAGTTGATTTTTTTTGAGCATTACAGTGTTTTGTGAGTTTTAAACCACGAAACACTGCTATGCTCAAAAAAAATGAGCTTTGAGGCTGTGAAAAGTTGATTTTTTTTGAGCATTACAGTGTTTCGTGGTTTAAAACTCACAAAACACTGTAAAGCTCAAAAAAATTATCTTTTCATTGCCTCAAAGCTCACGAAAGACTGCTATGCTCAAAAAATTCTAAACTTTTAAGGAATCTGCCCCCGTCCTGGCCATAGATGCCAGAATTTTGGAATTTTTGGAATTTTTTGAGCATTACAGTGTTTCGTGAGTTTCAGGTTTAGAAATTTTGGAATTTTTTGAGCATAGCAGTGTTCCGTGGTTTAAAACTCACAAAACATTGTAATGCTCAAGAAAAATCAACTTTTCACAGCCTCAAGGCGCACTTTTTTTGAGCATAGCAGTGTTTCGTGGTCTAAAACGCACAAAACGCTGGAATGCTCAAAAAAAATCAATTTTTCACAGCCTCAAAGCTCATTTTTTTTGAGCATAGCAGTGTTTCGTGGTTTAAAACTCACAAAACACTGTAATGCTCAAAAAAAATACACTTTTCATTGCCTCAAAGCTCACGAAACACTGCTATGCTCAAAAAATTCCAAACTTTTAAGGAATCTGCCCCCGTCCTGGCCATAGATGCCAGAATTTTGGAATTTTTGGAATTTTTTGAGCATTACAGCGTTTCGTGAGTTTCAAGGTTGGAAATTTTGGAATTTTTTGAGCATTACAGTGTTTTCTGATGTCCAGGACAGGATATACTGTATCACAAGACAACTGGGTGCTTGCAACCGTTGTCAAGGACTGGAAGTACTGTTATATGTGCCTTCTGGAACAGCAACGGTTTTCATTACTCTTGTTTGATAAGTATGAACAGTCCTGCTTCATGTTTGGAAGGTTGCAAGAGCTCTCTTACTTTTTGCTGCAGACGAGCTTTCTTGTGCGCCGGCATATGCACATGAACTTTCCAACTCCAGGGGAGCTTTCCCATTTTTTATGAGGCAAAGAACAACTATTGGAGTATTGCTTCAAAACTAAACGCGCCCGTATATTCGACTTCCTTCATATATAATGGACAGGACATGAAAGGAGCTCTTTGTATTTCGTAACTCATAAATCAAATGCTAGAGCGATTAGGCCGCATCAGAATCGGACGCTTCACGAGCAGCGGGAAAGAGATGGCCCACGCACACAGACGTCTTCGTAAGAGAGACAATAGTATTTTTATTATTAGAGGAATGTCGTTAAATAACACACCATAAAACGCAAAAAACACGAGGTTTTTTAGTACTACCTGAACAAAAATAGCACGCCCTCCAGCATTTCAGCTTCTCCAACACATAAACTACCATAAATCTGCTGCCGAGATTCGGCGCCAGACTTTTACACATATCAAACCCGCGCCTTGTAGCAGTACTGTTTGCATGCACATGGAGTAAAGCACAATTGTATCGGAATTTACGGTGTTTTCGGCATATATGAGTAGTCGACCAATGTAGAGAAGCAACCTGTGGAATTGTGTGGAAGAGGCGGATGTAGATCTTGGGGGGGGGGGTGACCATATATATATATATATATATATATATATATATAATTATTTAAATATATATATATATATATATATAATATACACACATATGTATGCGTTGGTATGTATGTGGGTACAGTATTCCGGAAAGGAGCTTCTTAAAGGACAACCCGAAAGCTTTTATATCCTCGCAAGAGGTAAGAGTTCCGGCGGGATCCAGTTCTGGATTTCTTCGTGGTCCAGAAGGGTTTAGGAACATCAAGAATTTCTTATTGGGGTCTAGCAGGGCTTAGCAGTAGATATGAATATCGTATCCCGTTATGGTCCTGATACTATTTTTTTTAAATTGTTTTCTCCTATGCGCAGGCCCCGCACAGACCATGCTGAGCGGGCAAGGTTCCGCAGGTCTGCTGCAGCCGGGGCTTAGGAACGTATGACTTAAGGCTACCATCCTCAACGTGCTTAGGCGGTGTTTACTTCGACCTGAATGCTTCCACGGGCTTTGAGTTCCGGTCCAGCGCTTTAGCGTGCTGGCGAGATGCAGAGCCTTCACAGGCCGGCTCCTTCGTTTCAAAGGGGAAAAGGAGGACCCTAATGGGCTATATAATGGGTATATAATGGCTTTACGATGGGTATATACCTAGGGGTCCTTATTAGGGGTCCCTCCTTTTACCCTTTGATCGTTTATGGTTTACAGCCGCATGCTGAGTGCATACTGTACGGCGTGCGAGCGCGGCTTTGAAAGATGCGGCTTCGCCCTGACAGTCAGCCACCTATTAGCCCTGGGTCCTCAAGCACTAGACTTTATATGTAAAGTAAAGTCTCGAGCCCTCAACCCCGCACTCTCAAGCTGCACTAACCGCCAATCCCTGAACGCTAAGCCCTCAACGTGAGACTTGCTTCACTATACCTAGAGGTGTCCAGGCAATTCGTCCCTGAAGGATCCCCCAACCTCCAGTCGTTTCCTGCGTTTAGGGCTTCGGGGCTAAGGTTATTTAAAGCCTTGCATGCTTGGCGGCCGGAGTGCCTGAGCTTGGATGGAAAGGGCAACATTCGACTGGAGCATCCAAAAAGGAGTTTGTGCTTACAGCGGGCGCTTAGTCATTTTGGAGTTAAGTGCTGGGGCCCCTTCTAAGCTCCCCGCGAATGCTGACTCGGCTTAGACATGGATGAGCCGCGATAGTGATCACGAATTCAGCAGCAGTGGATTCTGCTTCTGGCAGGGCTTCGCGAAGCATGACAGCAGGAGAACACGCTTATTCTGAGTCAGCTTGCGACTGACAATATAGGGGCCTACATAACTACCTATACAATTTTGGGGGTTCCTTATTATGAATGTAGTATAATGGGCCCCAAAAACATCAGTTTGGCTTTCTGCCCTGTCTTCATCATTCCCGTCAGCGCGCATCTCTTCCTCGAGGGTGCCCGTGGCAGCCCACTTTGCGTGTGGCGAAGGAGTGGCATCTGTGTCAGCACTACACTGGATTAAGGTGCATGTCATGGTAACATGCAGCTGGCTTTGGCACTTCAAAAGCAAGATAATCATGAGGAGCCGGCAGAGGCATTTAATGCTAAGCTACGTCGCCGCGTCCTGAAATGCCAACCCCGAAGTCAAGATTCCTACGAGCCCTAGATCTAGAAGGCTCCTCTACATTGTTCCGAAAGATGGGGCCAGGTTGTGCAAGCTTGCAGGTTGATTGCTAAAAGAGGGTTCCGGATATCTCAACTTGCGCCATTAGCAGTCATAGCTGCAGTAGTTGCCCTATTTGCCCATGAAACCTTCAAGCCAGCCTTGAACCAACCATCAATTATCCCTACCTGACACTAAACCCTGCACCCGCAGCCCCAACACCCTGGACCCCTAAACCCTAAACACCGAAACTCTAAGCTGGCCCTACTAGAGCCCCAAGACAGGGGGGGGGGGTCCGTGTTGACCAGAGACAGCCACTCAGCCGTCCCATTCTGGGATCCGGCAGGAGCCCGAAGTCTTCCCCTGCCTTCTCGAATTGACTGGAGGGACTGGTCATGCTAAGGGATTCTGGTAGGGTTCTTTGTTCAGGTTTAGGGTTTGCTGTAGGGTTTAGGGGTTCTACTAGGGTTCCTATGCTCAGGGGTTAGGGGCAGGAAAGGACAGCGGACGCTGATGTAGGTTCTGGGATGGTTCTAACCTCGTACGCTCTGGCGCCTTCTTGCTACGGAGAGTGACGAAGCTAGATAATACAAGGCCTCTACAACCTTGTTGCTGAAATTCAGAAAATGCCAATCGTGTAAAGATGAAGGTTCAAGGTTAAAGGGCCACAGAGTTGCTTAAGCTGCATACAGCAACAGGCTGTAGATGCATAAGGTTCTAAAACTACTTGACTGCGACTAACCACCACACAGGGCGATTGCTTCCAGCGAGCCTTAATTTCGTAAGGAAGAGTGGGAACCCTAAGTGTCTTGGGGTTTGGGATTCGTTTGTCAGGGGTTGGTTGATGGAGCTATAGCAGCAAGACGCGGCTTTTGAGAAGGCCGGTTTTGAAATCGTTTACATACAGCTAGAGTCTAGGATGTACATGGACGCGTTCCGTACATGGCTCGGGGCACGCAAGAACTTGGGCTTGCGTTGTTCCGTGGATTTCAAGCCATGCCGAAAGCAGAGGGGGTTCCACTTTACTCGCATTCCTTCGAAGCTATCATGATCCCTTCAAAGAGACCCCGGCTTCGGACAGTCCCAAGCAAGAGTTAAGGGATTGACCAGCAATGTTCGAAAACAGACGATGGGCATGCAGCTTGGCTTCATGTTGCGATTTGGGAGTTTCCGAAAATAGGGACCCTAATATAGTACCCTAAACAGCAGGATCCTTATTATCAGGACCCCAAAACAAGGTACCCCTAATTTTCGGAAACTCCCATGTATAGGCGTGAGGATTTAGCTCACCGTGCCTACGATTCGAGGGCGGCTTCTCATCTTTCGTCTCTACATAGCCCCAGGCCCGAAGCCCCAAAGGGGCTACACCTTGGGTACTGCCCCCACTCAGTAGCAGTTGGATTCGGATAATATTCATAATATAGATGTATTCTGACCTTAATAGTAGCCCTATTATCGACTGCTACTCTATGGGGGCAGAACCCAAGCTATGCCGCCAAACCCTCAACCGGCAAGTGTCGAATCTAGGCCTCTAGACCCTGTAACCTCCAGACTAAGAGTCCCGAATCCCAAACTCCAAGCCCTGCGTGCTATCGAAAATTCGAACGCCTAGGCCTGGACCCACCGAGCCCAAAAACCTAAACTCCGAACCCTACTAGTAAACCGTACTGAGAAAAACGATGCAGGAAATTGACCTGCGGCTTCGTGCCCAGGCATTCAGGGTTCGATTTTGGGCTTATAGTGTATTGGGAGTTTCAGTTGCTTCTGCGGTGGTGGGGTTGAAAGGCAAAGTCTGGTGACTTGAATTTAAAGTGGGCCAGGAATCCAGGCAGGGGCTAGAAAAGGTCGGCTAGGATTTCACACAAACCAGCAGAAAACCATTCACGCTGCCATGTTTATAAGCCTTGGCTCAAGTCTCATTGCCACTCTCCTAGGCCAAACTATTCCAGAACTTGCAAAGTTGGCTTGGGTGTACAGAGGCCTCACGGTGTTTCGCGGGGCGTGGTGTTGAAAACTAAGGGTCTATAGGTGAATTGCTGAATGCCTGCAAGGCTTGACCCATCCACTCTGCACGGCTCTTACGAGATACAACACAAGCGACGGGTCCCCACCGCACACAAATCTTCTATCCGCTTGCGGCGGCGGTTAAACAAAATCTTGAAGCCATGGAGAGCGATGCGCGGCGCCGTGTCAAGTATGCCTGCCTGGCATGCAGTACCAACAAGAAGAAACCTCAAAGCTGTTCTTTCGGGGGTGACCGTGTAATGTTGAGGTAAGCCTCGACCATCGATAATTTTGTTGCTGCGGGGGTTATTGTGGGCTGACCGCAGTAGTTTCTGTCTCGCTCCTGTCATGTCACGATCTTGCTTTCCGTTGCCTGTGTGTCGGTGCCATTAGGTGTTTCGGGTTGACCGTAAGGTCAGCGCTAGTTCATATGGGTGGTTGTCAAAATTATGGTCCCTTTTTGGGTCCCTAATATAATACGGCACCAATATTTAGGGTACCCAAAAGGGGACCGTATTTTTGACAACCACCCATATGCTAGGTTGTTCAATGTTCTTGAGGCTGTACATCAGGCCTAACATGCTGTCGGATTCCAGGAAATCTAAGCATGGACAAGGCCCCTCCCTCCAGAATTCAGAGAGCCATCTTTGTTGGGTTTTTGGATTACAATGCCCTATGGCTACACCCTAGAGCCTAGACTCGAGGAGTTGTGAGTCCTGAATCCAAAGCCTGCTTTCCGCAGCTCCGGGTGAATAGTTGGTATGATAGAATTCCTCAGGGTTCCCCAATAGTGCGTGTGTGTGTGTGTGCAGAAAGTAAACCAACCCTTATTAACATTTTATCCTAGCACCCCTAACGCACAGTCCAACTGTTTCAGGCTTCCATAAACACTGAACCGAATAACAGTTCACGCGGCTCGAGAGGTTGAAGCCCTGGTTATGTGCTTAAGGGTTCGGGGGTTTTGCAGTTTTGTGGCTTGCGGAGTTGAGGATTTAGGTTTGGTGGTTCAGATGATCGATGTAGGGTGCTTTTGAATTTCAGTGTGTCGATTCAGGATGTAAGGCATCCTGTAATACCCAAACCGTGAGCTAAAGCAATAAACCTTAAACAATCCGCCTTCGGGGCAATTAACCCTAAGCCCCAATAGACCGTCCCACCAGCCTGCACCCTACAGAGCCAGGCCGACTTCCACAAGGAGCCACCGGCACTCCGCCCACCGAAAGTGCCGATGAAGGTAGGGCCAACCCTAAGGGTTCGAGCCGCAAGGGTTCCATGCAGGCACCATACGGGCTGTCTTTGTCATAGTTGGGTAACATTTTACATTTTTATGGGTACTTAAGCACAATCAGGAATAGAAATTTACATTTTTAATCGTATCCCAACCATGAACTAGCTGTATCGTAATACATACTATTTCGTTGTACTATGATCTAGATTTCTATGACAGTGATGAGGGCTCTACAGCAACAAGGGCTCTGGCAGGAGTGGTGCTAGAACGGTTCCAGCAGTTGGGGACCCAAAGAGTGCGGTATGAAGTACACAAGGTATCCGATGCCATAGTTGACATACTGGTATCACTTGTAGCTACGCATGAACCTTCAAAAGGTGTTCTTGGCTTGCAGGGTTGGTTGTCGTTTTAGGCTTTTGGGCTTCTAGGGTTCGAGGATTGCATGGTGGGAAGTCCGGCATATTTGCTTGCCAGGGTTCGGGTCCTGCAAGTGTATAACGTGGCTTCCGAACAGAGGCCCACTTGATGCAGTCCTCCTGCGAAGGCTCTTGATTCCATGTGTTGATGTTGTTATGGTCGTGCGTCTTTGTGTTTGTGTTGGGCGGTGGCGGGGGTTTAGCTGGCAGCTTTCTGCGCTTGCACGAATGAGGTGCCGTGTTCATCACGTTGAGGGTATCTGCTTCTAGTATTGGGCCTCGAAGGTGGGGAGTCAAATTCGGGGGCGATGTGCCTTTCGGGCCTAATGTTCTGCATGTTTATTTCTTGTTGTGCCCATGGCTCAGAGCAAGGAGTGTGTTTTTCAAGAGTTGAGGGTTCAGGGGTAGGGCCTCCTTGCATGAGTGCTTTTTCTCATCCCACACGTCTTCGGTGGGCACCGCCGGGTTGTTCTGCAGCGATATCGGTTGCGTCAGAGCTGCTGGCTGCTGCTCAAGGCGCAGGTAATGGTGCTGCTTTCATTTGTCGATTTTAGCCGGGTTTCGGGACATATACTATTATAGGCATAGTGGCAAAAAGGAGCCCGAGGAGTAATGCACTAGTCAGACCCCCTGTAGGAAGCCAAGAGGAGTTTGGGTGTAAGTAGGGTACATCGGGATCGCTTGGACGCAGGAACTCGCTCTGGCTGTCCTCCTCTTCATTGCCTGAGCCTCGAGTCATGTTCAGAGGGCCTCTGAATGCATTGATTCGGATTCGGACTCGTAGGGTTTCCCAGTGTCCGACCCAAAGGGTCCAAGTATCATTATGGTATATACTTACAGGGTATTTTGGGGGTCCGAGTATATACCATAATGATACTTGGAACCTTTTGGGCGAGTTGTCCGCAAGGGTGGCATCACTCCGTGGCGGCTTACAGTCCTGAAGACCCCCGTGACGCCGAAACATGAAGCCGGAGCCTGCCCCAAGGCTCCAAAATTTAGGATTCCCGGAACCACCAGCTTGGATCCCTCAACCCCAAAGCAAACCCACTACCTAAACGAAAACCCTTAAGGAGCCCACATGAAGCCCCGATAAAGACTGATACCTAAGCCCCCAGGCCGAACCCCAGGCACGAAATTTCCTTCAAGAGAAAGATAAACAGCCGAGAGACAGAGAGCCCCAAGAGGTGACCACCCATCGGGGGGTTGCCTATACGATTCGTAAACAAAAGAGAGTATGTGGCAGTTTCCGAAAATTAGGGGTACCTTATTTAGGGTCCTTATAAGAAGGATCCTACTGATGTATTTAGGGTACTATATCAGGGTCCCCTATTTTCGGAAACTCCCGTATAGTCCCAAACCTTGAGCCATGACCAGGCGACGGGGAATCCCTTTTGGGTGCCGAGGTGGGAACCGTCTGCCTCCTCTGCGGCGCCAATGTCTTTTTCAGGCCCGGGATTCGGGGTTCAATGCAGGGGGTCGTATTGAAGAACCAGGGCCTTGTGGTATGATTAAAGTAAATAAATATAAACAAATATACATATATATATATATACATATGTGTATGTATATATATATATATATATATATAATATGTAGGTATATTTCGAAGACTGTTGGGGCAGGGCTGTGCGGCCGTTGTTCAGAAGAAGCGAGTCCGAATAGGAAGCTGCTTTGATGCGAGCCTTTGGTTCCTAGGCTTCGCGTTCTGTGCTTAGCTTCGGACAGCGTTATACTGAGTTGGTTAGTTAGCCAGTCAGCCGGTCAGTCAGTCAGTCAGTCAGTTAGTCAGAAAAAGGTCAGTTAGTCAGCAAATTATTTGTGTACGTAGTTAATTAATTTGTTTGTTTGTGTGTGTGTGAGAGTGTGAGCGTGTGCGTGTGTGCGTGTGTGCGTGTGTGTCTGAATTGTTTGAGCGTCGCTCTACTTGCCCTGCGATTTGGCTAGGCTTTTGTTGGAGGCTCTAGGTTTCGAGCTGCTGTCGATGATGGGCGGGCACAGGGGCAGAGACGCGATAAGGAAACACTCATGATGCTGGCATCGAACATGTTGCTTAAGACGATGACGGTGGTAATGTGCTTCCAAATTTTCAGAATCGGAGCCGTTTAGAATTAAAGGGCCTATGGCTTTAGACAGCTAGGCATGTTCCGGGTTGAAGAGTTCCTGCCTTTACGGTTTTCGGGCTCCAATGGCATCTTTGCGCGATGAACCCTCGGGAGCTAAGCAGTGGGGGCTGATGCTTTAGGGTTTCGTGCTTGGGCAGGATTTAGTGTGGGCAGCAGACTGCGGCTGTGACCTTCGAGTCTAAGCTACGCCCTCAAGGTCGCAAACAATATGCCCTGCCAAAACCCGACCGGAACAGTTTTCTTGAAGGATCCTTGGCATGAATGAGGCTCCACCCGAGCAAACATGCCTCGGTAGCCCCCGCTACCCAACCCCACGCTACTATAGGGGCCTTAATAATAGAATTGCCTATACTATTTTCCGGGTTCCTTATTATAAATATAGTATGATGGGCCCCAAAACCCTATTCTAACGGTTGATGATATAAATCCTGCATTACCCATAAGAAGGAATGTACCATAATTTGCATAGCTTAGGGTCCTTAAGATAATGCAGGATTTATATCATCAACAGAAGTACTAAGGCCCAGCGTATATTACCAAGCCCGATGTTGCAGGGTGTCATTGTGGGAGTCGCTGCCCTTCAACGTGCTCGGAGGGTGCGAGCGAGGGTCGTAATTTCAGGATGGGGGAGTGTGACATGACGCAGCATGTCAAGGGCGTACAGGTTTGGGAATGACAAGATTATGTGCGAGTCCCTGGGGCTTTTGTTGATAAACGCCAAAGGCCAAAGCCTTGTGCCGGCGATTGCTTTCTCAACTCATCTAGGGTTTGTGGATTATGTTGGGTTGCTTTGGACGCTTCGAGCCTGTGAGAGCTAATGTTTCAAGGGTTGAGGGGATTCGAGGAAGTCCTAATGGCCAGTGAAGATGGCATGTCGGTTCGCGGCTTGAAGGAGTCGGTGCAAATCCGATTCAGCTCAAAGCTATAAGGCTTCACGGTTCAAGGTTTTGGCGAGGCTCTAGGAGATTGCGTGCTTGCTTGGGCAAGGAGTGGAGATTTGAGTGTAATTCCGGGATTAGGTGTTGTAGGGCCACTCAAAACCCCAAACCCGAAGTGTGTAAGCCCCGCAAGAAAGCATAAGGCAATTGCGGCTGAAACTTCGTAAGATCCGCTACCGAAGTAGATAAGTTATATCCCAAGTTGTAAAAATCCATGAACATGCTGGTGTTTTTTCCGTGCCCTCTCGCCGCCCTGAAGAATTTAAGCTGACTGGCTCTTACGGGATTTAGACACTGACTAGAAACGAGGCTGGAAACCTATTAGAGCCAAGAAACCACCAACCTTGAACTCCGACCTGGCAGACCAGAACACCCCCCCCCCCCACCCAACCAAGCAAACCCACAAGCAAAATCAACGGTTACAGGGTTTAGGGTTTTGTGATAGCAAAGCAGAAACTGCAAGTCTTAAGCACCGATTGCCAGATCCCAAGGCCCTAAACCCGAAGCCTACATGCAGGCTCTGCTTCATTCCCGGTGCATACCACACCTTCATCTTCGTGATGATCTTCAAGAAGGCTCAAGTTGTGTATGGTGGCTGTAATGCGCGTGCGAGGGTCCGAAAATAGAGGGCCCTAATAATGTACCCTAAACAGTAGGATCCTTGTTATACGGACCCCACAATAAGGTACTCCGTATTTTCGGAAACTCCCGTATAGGGACCCAAATAATACTGTTGTTCTAAAATTAGAGCCTCCCCAAATTACAAGTTTCGGGGTTGTAGGGCCAGGGCTGAGTGCGCATGGGATTCACCTAACCGTCGGAAGAGGTTTAGGGGTTTTGCAATGAAGGAGCAAGGGGCACACAGCCATTGGGACAGCGATGCTTTGACAGGCCACGATCTTATCTTCAAAAAAGCTGGGTATGTGGCATCGCCTTGTCCCACAGTGCCGAGCGAATTTCCGTGCCCAAGAGCGACCTGCCTACGAGGGCAAGGCATCCAACTCTGAATAAATCTCGAGGCCGTATTCATGATGTCGTTTGCTGCTTCTGTTGCTGCTGGTGTTGCTCCTCCTCGTCCTCCTCCTCCTCCTCCTGGTGCTACTGCTGCTAATGCAAGTCTGCAAGCACTCCATAGTCGAGCCTAAGTGGAGTAACACTGACACACATGGGTTTGGCTGTTGCAGCTGTCATCCGTTATGATTCTCCCTGATGAGAGCCAGCAACCCGCCGCAGGGTTAGTGCCACTTCTTCGTTGGGATTCAATTCCACCGCTCGAGCCGCAACGCCATGAGTGAAGAACAGGCAAACCATTAGGGACCCACAAAGGACATAAGCCGAAACATGTTATAGGGATATCTCTACCTTATTGGGCTTGATTATGAGGGGGGTTATATGGGATATCACTATCCTCATTTTGCTTACGTGCTTTTTTGTGGGCCCTAATCCAAGTGTTTCAAGCTGTATCCTCACTTTAAATCTACATAGCTATAGATCTTCAATCCTCGGCTTATACCTTTCGAAACCCAGCCCTCGGGTGCAGGTCCCAGGCTACTCCTTCGACATGCTTCACCGCCCTGTTTCGCGTTGGGGTAGGGCGCAGGGCCACTTCGTAAGGGTTCTAGGATGTTGTGCACATCCCTAAACCCTAAATCGGGGTTGGGGCTTGGGGCTTTAGGGTTCCTTTAAGGGGGTTTTGAGGTTTAGGTTCAGGGCTCAAGGTTTGGCGCTTAGGTTTGAAGGTTTTGGGGCCCTGGTGCAGGGTTTAGGGCTTGAGGGTTTAGGGTTGGTGAATCACAGGACAGGAGTTGACGGTGTTTCACTAAATATGCAATTTCCCAGGGAGACAGTCAGCAGAGTGGAGCTCGCTGATTCGCCGTAGCACTTGTGATCGATCAGGTTAGAGCGTTGAAGTAGCAAAAAGAGCCCATCATTCCGTGAGTCAAACTTTTCTCGAGCTGGTAGCGGAGCTGTGGTCTATCCACGGCGATGATGCTACGGGTCGTGACCATGGCCCTTTTGTGCGGGCATTGCACTTCACTCAGTGGCAGCAGCGGCATGCTTAGAGCATCAGCTGCTGACAGTGAGGTCGTGCATGCAAGTCCCAGCCGGACAGAGCCCCTGGAGCGGGTCGATGTTGATGCGTCTTCGCCACGTGACAAGGTCACTGGCTTACGAAGGATCTTTCGACTTCGAACAGCTTCATGGGTATGTTTCCTGGTGCTGATGGGTATTATGTGTTCAGTGCCAGCAATGATGTTTCAGCCACATGGACATGGTGGACAGAACAGCATGCGGATGCCGCCTCGTTGGGAGCCGGAAAGCAATCTTTCGTTCAGGTCCTGGATGCAAGACTTGATGTTGTGGACCATAGTGACGGACATGACGCCACCACAACAGTGTGCTGCCATTATCAGTCAGCTTGGTGGTGCTGCGAGAGACCTCGCAAGAGCCTTGACCCCAGCTGAAGTGTACAACGGCGGTATAGTGAATGGTGTACAACTTGATCCTGTCAGTTACTTGCTACAGGGCTTGCAATCGAAGTTTGCTCCTCTTGACGAGGAAACTAGGTTGCGCGCCGCCCAAGACCTCTTGACTTTCACCAGGCGCCAGGGAGAGACGGTGGATACTTTAATATCCCGCTTCGAGCTGACTCGCCAGCGAGCACGCGATGAAGGCGGAGGAGCAGTGTCCATTGAGACTGGTGCCCTGCTGTTGCTCAGGGCGTGTGGGGTTTCTTCAGAGCAGTTTCAGACTTTGACTCAACCGTTTGGGCTACGTCTGCCCAACACCGAGCAGGAGTTCACAAACATGTGCCATCACTTGAGACGTATGGGTCATATTGTTGAGCGTTTTCCCAACAACATAGCTTCCGGCCTTCGCTCCAATGCCCCCGCTGCTTCATCCAATGCAGGTCACACATACCTCGCCGAGGCCGATACAGGTTCATCTGCTGAGTCCCAGATGCATTGGCAATCAGGCGCAGGTGCAACCGGTGGGGACTGGCAGATGCCATACGGTGACTCTGCCGATTGGGCATTTGCAGCGTACGATGTCCCAGGTGATTTTTCCGATACTGAGTCTGCAACTAGTTCTGACCGTGAAGAAGCATTTGCAGTTGACGATCTGCAAGGAATGTCGGCGTCTCAGACCGACGAGTACTTGTTTGGCCAGTATCAGGAGGCCAAACGAAGATGGAGAAGGTACACCGGGAAGCCAGTTCGTGCATTGCGGCGAGTTCTTCGAAGGAAAGGAAAGGGCAAAGGGAAAGGCAAAGCACCGAGGCAAGGCTTCTTGAACATTGCAGAGCTGCTGCAACAATCAAGTTACTTTAGGGCCAAAGGTAAGGGTGGCAAAAGTTCGGGTAAGGGTTTCGGTCGTAGGACTAATCCGACAGGCCGGGACGGTGAAGTCCTTAAGTGTAGCATTTGCGGTTCTGCTTACCACTTAAGGTTGCGCTGCCCCCAGCGAACTAGTGCCCAGCCGCCGGCAACTGCAGCACCAAGTGCTGCTCGTGGACAGCAGCCGGAGCCGTCCTACACCGTGCAATCTGCTTCGACAGGCCTCCACTTCGCGGCGTTCGAGTCAGATGGCTCTTGGGCCCAGGTGCAGACGCCAAGATCCATTGCATCATCCTTCAGGCCCGCTGAGCCGCAGCCCGAAACAGCAGAAGCCACTGCTGGAGAAGCCGAACATCAGTTGCCGCAGGCAGCCCAGAACTCTGGCCCAGCCGTGCATGAGCTTTCTCCCGACCCCTGGACGCAGAATCCCGATCCGTGGATGTCTTGGTACCAGGAGTCCGCCCAAAGAACAAGTGAGCACTTGCCCTCGCTGCAGACCCGCCGAGCTTCTTGGCCCACCGAGCTGAGCACACAGTGGCAGGTGCCAGGCATAGGCAATGTTGGAATCCCTCAGTCGTTCAACGAACTGCTTGGAATCAGTAGACAGCCACCACCGCCATTGCCCGAGCAAATGTCGCGACAATCTTCGGTGCCCGCATGGTTTAACGGAATGCAGCATTCGATGTCCCAACTGCAAGCAGCTGCAGCACAGCGCGCGGATCACAACTCCGAGTCGAATCGGCCACAGCAGTCCCCTGCTGTTGCCTCAGTGTTCGCTCGGCCAACCTTTCAGGCCCTGAGACCTGTTGTGGCACCTCAGCCCTCAGTGCAGCCGTCTGCCGCGTGCAGCAATCCGCTTTCGATGATCAGTCAGGTGCAGGCCCTTAGGAGCACACAGCATGATCGGCGCAGCCTCCCCCTATCAAGTGATGCAGCTGGAGTGCCTCAGGCCAGCAGTACCCCATCGCAGGGAACCCAGCACTACCATAGTCACGGTGTTACCTGCACCATTTGCCTTGATGAGTTCGGCCCGGGAGACCATGTGGTTCGCCTGACATGTGGCCACACCTTTCATGCCATTTGTGCCGGTGAGATGTCCATGCACAATGAGGTGACGGCCGCCAGCGATGGCCTGTTATACCTGGAGTGCCCTAACTGCAGAGGCATGGCGTCCGTGGCCCGAGACTGGTACTATCCACGCCTAACAGCAGTGCGCCGAACCACCGATGCCCAAGCATCAAGTTCAGACGATGCTCAGCCTGAGCCTGGCGAGCTCGCCTGCCAGCGATGCCGCCCCAGTTGCAGAGCCGTTGTCTGCGCCAGAGGGTGCAATGCATGATGCACCTGAAGGCAGTGCAGTTCCTCCTGATACTCCTCGCGCCGGCAGTGTTGCCACCGAGGAGTTCTCCACACCGTCTGCCGAAGCCTCCTTTCCGTGGTGGCCTGAGTGGCCTGTTGCACCCCAGCCAGATGCCGACGGCATTCAGCCGCGCATCTCTGATGATCCGTCCAGTCAGCCCAGCACTTCGTACCACAGCAATGTCAGGCTTGCCGATGGTAGATTGGGGTTATTGGTTGACCCGGGATCGTATGGGAACCTAGTAGGTGAGTTGTGGCTGCAATCCGCAACAGCGCAAACAGGCAAGGCGTCTGAAACCCAGGAGCGCAGCCAACCCCTCCAGGTCGGTGGTGTTGGAAAGGGGGCACAGATGTGTATCAATGAATGCAGGATGCCGATCGCTCTTCTTCGTGAGGACGGCAGTGCAGCCACGGGTTCCTTTAGCAGCCCCGTAGTCCAAATGTCAGGTTGTCCTGCACTCCTTGGTTTGCGAACGTTGCAGCAGAACAATGCCATACTTGATATGCGCACAAATCAGTTGCATTTTGCAGCATCGGACAAGGTGACCATTGCCCTTCCGCCTGGCAGCGAAACGTTTCAACTTGAAGCTGCCGCCAGCGGTCATCTACTGCTTCCTTGCTCTGCATTTGAACATGTGTCAGCGGCCGCTGTTCAAGGTGAACATCATTTGTTTGCCGACAACAAGGCCGCTTCAGAAGCTGTGCCAGCACCGTCCACAGGAGCAAGCACCGCATCCACTTCCATGCAGCTGCCTAGCGAGTTTGATTACCTGTTGACCAATGCTGAACTTCAGCTAGCGACGTCCATTGAAGAGCGCAGCGCTGCAGTACTCCAGAACTTCTCATACGAGGCAGCAGCTGGCTTAGTGCAAGAAGCTCTTGTGAGCTGGGCCGACGCAGCTCGTGCCTCAGATCACCAGCGCTTTGCCCATGCGTCCGGCATCACCCGCTGCTTCGGTCTGTACTCTCACGGTGGAGAATATGGATTGACAAATGCCACCAAAGCTCACCCCTGCTTCGCACAGCTGCTGTGCAAGATGATGACCGAAAAGGGAGCGCAACTCCCATTCACTTCAGTTGCTCTCTCATATGATGTCGCAGCTCCCATCCACATTGATCGGTTCAACAAAGGTACCAACATGATGTTGCCATTGAAGGTGCCTCGATCTGGCGGCGGACTGTGGATTGAATTGCAGAAAGGCTCAACTGTGATTGGCGACATTGAGATTCGCAAGCATGGCCCAACCACATATGTTGGCCAAAACCTGCCATTGTGTGAGAACCAGATTCTCACCTTCGATCCGAAGGTGCCTCATGCCACTGAGCCGTGGACTCAGGGCCATCGAGTTGTGGCAACTGCATATGTCAATGGCAGTACCAGCAAGTTGACCCCATCACAGTCAAGCGCGCTGAAGGAGTTAGGCTTTGTGCTACCAGGTCGTCAGGTGGCTTTTGCAAGCACCGAATCCAGAGCCACAGAGCCACAGATTCCAGCAAGAACCGAATCCTCAGCCACAGAGCCGCAGATTCCAGCAAGAACGGCATCCTCAGCCACAGAGCCGCAGATTTCAGCAGGATCTCACGATACCGACTCTGCGCATCTTGCCAGTGGCCCTACACCAGAGGACATTTCTACCAGGCAGGTTCCACTGACCCGCAAGGCAAGCCGTGCAAGCAGTCAGAAAATGTCCTTTGTCAAGCGTGTGCTACTTGTCTCCCTCTTTCATTCCTCCGTGTCTGCTTTCATGCAAGCAGGTTGGGAATCCGTGCGTGTCAGACCCACCGAGCTTCTCAGGGACAGCTTTGATGATCTGATTTACAGAGTCAAGCGTGATGACTTCCAGGCAATGTGGGTCGACTTGACAGATCCCAGGCAGTTCGGAGGTGAGGAGCGCCATTCCCAAGTGATGTCTCGACTTACTGTTCTCATGTCATGGGCAGACAGACAGTCTGTGCCCATATGTGTGGCTGCCGTGCGTCGTGCGGCCTGGAGCCACCCGTCAGTCCAGCAGTTAATGCACAACTACAAGTTTCACGTGAGCTACCACAACTGGCGTGCCTTTGACCTCAAGCTTTCCCCATGCATTGAAGCCAGTGCTGTCAAACACAAGGTGTGCAGCACAGTTCCGTTGCGGAGTCATGAGTGCAGGTGCAAACCGGGCACCGTGCACATGTATGATATCGACTTACCCCGTCAGCCTGGGAGCTCAAAGGTGCGCAGTTCAGCAGAGTGCTGTGTGGTTGCTCACATAGTAGCTGCTCTGGAAGAGGCCCTGCCAAGCAGTGCCATTCCCGAGCCTGCAAGACCTTCCGACCAAATATGCACCACGATAAGTCTTCTTGCTCAGGAGTCGCACGCTGCTCCAAGTACAGGATCGAGCACAGGCCGACAACGTCAGCCACAAGCTGTTGTGTCGGCATCTATGATCACAGCCAGCGACCCTGATGCTCAGTCATGCCCAACTGCTCCTCGCGCCGAGCCGGAGCAAACTTGTGCATTTCCTACAGATCAAAAGCTACAGCAAAAGCAACGCAAACAAGCACTGAAGGCCAAAGGCATGGCTACCATGAGTACGCGTCATCGAAAGCCTGTGGAGCAGCATCATGACGACTGCGGTGAATCACTGTCTTCCCTGAATCTCGAAGTTACCTGTCTGACATGGCATTCGTCAAGTGAAAGTGAAGATGAACGTGCAGATGATGCTGCCGCCTTGACGATGCCCCTGCTAAACTCACTCACGCTATGGTCGCTTGAAGGCAGTGCATGTGGCCAACCGCCAACACCAGCGCCACATTCAGTCCTTGCAGTTGATGTTGAAGAAATGTTTGCCATTCTGTCATGCCCTGACTACCGACCGTGCGGCATTGAGGTCGTTGAGCTGTGCGGTCAAAAGGACCCTGCACTCAGGAAGCAACTTTGAGTTGATTGCTGGAGCTAACTTTGCAGACGATGCAGTGCAGCATAAAGTCTTGTCTTACCTCTCCAGCGCTCAGCCGCTGATTGTCCTCATGACACCGTATTGTAACTCACAGCAGGCCTCCCCGCACAATGCCTCACGTCAGGGTCCCTCAGATGCCAGGTCATCGCAACTAGCGCACTTCTGTGGAAAGGTTGCACTACATCAACTACAGCAAGGCCGATACTTCCTTGTGGAACAGCCGTTCCCCAGCTCACTTTATCTGTGCCCACCATGGCCACAAGTCCGTGACAAGCCTGATGTTCTGCGAGTTGTCTTTGATCAGTGCATGATTGACCAAGAATCAGGTCGTGCACCCGCCCAGCGCCGTGTGGAGCTGCTGGCCAACTGTGCGGAAGTGCTAACTCCGTTTGCCAACTTGCGCTGTGATGAGGGACATCAGCACATCAGCTCTCAAAGCTGCAATGGCCCGCAAGCGCGAGCTCTGCCGTATCACATGTGCACTCGCCTTGCATTCGGTTTGGAGGGACTGGTGAGAAAACTCAGCAGAGGACCTAAGCCTGAAGTCTCTTCCACTAATCTTGAACACCCTCAGCCTAGCAGCTTCGATCCAACCAGGTCAGCGTACCCTTCTGTTGCAACTGGTCCCAGTGATGAAGGTGAAGTCAAGGTTGCTGAAGCCTGGCGAAAATGTAAGGGATGTCTCTGGAGATTGAACAAAAATGATCCACTTCACAGCAGAAAGGAAGGAAGGAGAGTGCAAGCATCCACATGCACCATCCCTTCACTTCGACTGCCCAGCATGTAAAAATCATCGAAATCGTGCAGACCCAGGTCATACCTTCGGTCCGGACTGCAGACATGCAGTGACTCAGTCACGAAAGACTGCAGTGCAACGACGACGCTTTGGTCGTGTGCCAGCCAAGGCCGAGCCCACTCAAGCATTACGTCCTTCAAAGGCTCTCACTCAGGCCGAGCGCAGCGCAGCTGACATGCACGACGCCATTCAGCCGGACCCGCATGCAGCTGCATCCGGAGCAAGACAGATGCCATTGGCTGATGACGCCGATGATCCTCAGGCCCCTGCAGCACCAGCCGAGGCAAGAGGCCGTGGCCCCGACATTGAGCCTCGAGTTCGCCGAACCTGGAGTGAAGCTGCAGTGCAGCCTGAGGCAGGTGCTGATTGGACAAGCTTTGACGTGCAAACTTGCATCCGTGGGCTGCGCCACGGCACAGAAGCTGACCGCCGTCGAATCCTCCGAAAGCTTCATCTCAGATGGTTTCATTGCAGTTCGGATCGCATGCAACGACTTCTTCGGGCAGCAGGCTTGCCGAAAGATGTCTGCGACCTTGTCCCCGCCATCAATGACACATGCCGTGTCTGTCAGCATTGGGCTCGCCCTGCAACAGAGACCAAAGCGAGCAACAGAATGGTCATAGGCTTCAACATCGAAGTCGAAGGTGACATCATGTTCTGCAAGCTGCGTGGTGTTCAACACGCCATTCTGGTGCTTGTCGACCGAGGAGTACGTTGGACTTCAGTTGGTCTCCTGCCCAGTCGCCAAACGACTGATCTGCTTAGCAGCATTGACAGAACTTGGATTGCCATTTTCGGACCAATGCAGGTCCTTGTCTTTGATGGCGAGAGCGGATTGGACGATGATGAATCCTCAGCCTACTTTGCCATGCGAGGAATAACAAAGAGAACGTCAGCACCAAATCAGCACACTCGGATTGCTGATAGAAAGATTGCCAGTCTCAGAGACACAATCCACAAGATTGGCACCCAGCTGCAGGAAGAAGGCATGACGATCCCCTTTGAACGCATCATGTATGATGCTGCATTTGCCTTAAATGCCCTTACGTCCATCAATGGGTGTTCCCCGTACGTTGCTGTGATGGGTCGGCAACCTGCCTTGCTACCTGCCGATGATATGGCACTTCCCGATGCAGTGCCAGACATTATGTCACGTCACACGCACCGATTGCGTGAGGTGGCTGTCCAAGCCATTGCAGAAGGTACTGCACGTGAACGTCTGAAGCGTGCTTTGAAAACCCCAACAAAGCCCGCAGCAGAGGAGTTTGAATTCAAGGTAGGGCAGCCTGTTGATTACTGGAGAGAACCGGTTTCCAAGGACGTTTCAGGTTGGAGAGGCCCGGCCACGATCACTGATCTCACGCGCCTGTCCCATGGTCGCATCGGAGTGCGAACAAGCGCCGATCAGATGATAACGTGTCGTGTTCAAGATGTCCGGCCTAGTTTAACATATCTCTCTGAAGAACTAAGCGCATTCTTTGGGGTACCAGACTTTGCATCGCCTGTGCACAGCCAAGCAGGACAGGCCCAACAACATGCTCAAGCTGTTGTGGACGCATTGCGTACTGGTACAGTTCTGAGCTTGGGTCATATCAGGACTGCTGATGGCACATGGGTTGAGACTCCAACAACCCCACACCACCGTGCAACCTACCAGGCTTGCATGTTTCTGGCCGAGACAGTATTCAATCTTGAGTCTGTAACTGCTGTCCGCCTTGCAAAGGGCGTGCGTACCCTGACCCATCGTGAAGAGTTCAGTATGACTCTGAGTTTGTGGTGGACCACCCATGGGTCCAGACAGATCGAGTTCATCCACACTGACAGTTCCAAGATGTCAATCGTTGACCTTTGCGGGCAAGAGTGGAACGACGTTCGCATAATTCAGTTCTTGTGCGTGCCAGGAGCCGAAGAGTGGGCAACAAGCCAACGGTGGTCCGAGCCACCCATTCTTGACCAAGGCCAGGATGCAGAAGGAGCACCGGATACAGACCAGGCATCACGCCTTTCCACCATTCAGGAAGGTTCAACTGAAGATGGGAGCTCTGAGGCCCCAGCCGAAGCTGCGATCAGTATGCATGCACTGTGCGAAATGTTTGGTGATTCCATTCCACCTCAGCATGTGCAAGCCCTTCGTGAAGCATATGCAGCTGTCACGACTGAGCCAGCTCCGACCACAGTTGAACGTGACAGTCTGAAGGCTTTGAGGGCTGCCGACTGTCAGACTTGTGATCCTTCCGCAGAAGTGCCAGCTTGGAGCGATGCCAATATGCCTGAAGCTTGCTATCTGCTCACGGAAGAGCAGTTGTCAACAGCCCTGGCCGATTGCAGTAACGAATACGTAGCCCTCGACGCAGACGACACTGGAGCCTATGTGGCTTTGGAAGCATACGGCGATGCCTGCAAGTTGGTTGAAGGCTTATCTCGCTTGCCCAATGCCGATGAGCACGTTGAGATTCGCATGTATGAGTCGCATACGCGAAAGGCTGTCATTGAAAGGTCCGACGACATTCTGACAGCCGATGAACAACGTGAGTATGCAACCGCTGTTACTGAAGCCATAGTGCGCGAGCTGAAGACGTGGGAAGGTTACAAATGCTTTGCCCGTCGACCACGAGCTGAAGCACCCTGCGTTATCGATGTGCGTTGGGTCTTCAAGTGGAAGATCATAAAAGGGGTTCGCACAATACGTGCGAGACTGTGCCTACGTGGGTTCAAAGAGACTGGTGCCGATGACCAGTCAAATTATGCCGCCACTGCAGCTAGGTTCTCGCAGAGACTCATTGCCAGCGAAGGAGCACTGCGGCAGTGGGTTATTGCTTCTGCCGATGTTCCGAAGGCCTTCCTTCAAGGTGTCAGCTACAAGGAGCTATCGGAGGAAACGGGTCGTCCGATGAGGGATGTGTCCTTCGAGCTTACTGGCGAAGCATTGCGGTGCCTACAGCATCTACCAATGTTCAAGGGCTTTGATGCGCGTCATGAAGTCTTACATTGCTTGAAGCCCGGCACTGGTTGCCGGGATGCGCCGAAGTGTTTTTCCATCAAACTTAAGAAAGTTACAGCTTCCTTTGGTCTCGTCAGCAGCAGCGTGGACGCTGAATTGGAATTCCTGTTTGATGATGGAAATCGACTCCAGATGGTGTTGGTCAAGCACGTTGATGATCTAAAGATGATTGGGGCAAAGGAAACCATTACCCGATTTGTGCAGCATCTGTCTGCAACCTTCGGGCCAATGGAGATTGAGTGGGGCTCATTCACTTTCTGCGGGGTGAAGCACACACAACGTGACGACATGAGCATTTCTCTTGATCAGATGAAGTTCTTGAGCGCATGTAAGCCAATTGTCCAGCCGGCAGCTCTATCTGGAGGACCGGAGCAGTTGCTTCCAGAAGGTGCTCGGAGGCACTTCTTGAGCCTCCTTATGACATTGGCGTATGGCTTGTTAACACGTCCCGACATCTCGGTGTTCATTGCAGCACTGCAAAGAGAATCCCATCAAGCTAAGGTTATCCATGTGAAGCGCCTGAACCTCTTGCTCAAATGGGTCCAAGCAAATCCCCGCTGCTTGAACTACCCCGTCATGCCGTATCCCGACATGTTGCTTCAGATTTCAGATGCAGCTTTCAAGGCAAAGGCTACTGATGGTTTGTCGATGAGAGGCTTGATCAGTGTGCGAGTGAACTCAGCTGATGTTGAGTCGGGGAAGCAAAACATCCAGTGCCACTTGATTGACTTTGCAAGCAAACAGCAGCGTCATGTGACACGCAGCACATTTTCTTCTGAATTGTTTGCTGCCACCGATGCTACAGATGCTGGTCTTGTCAACACCGTGACAATCCATGAGATGAACAATGGAGTATTGTCTTCTTGTGACGCGAGACATGTCATTGAAGGCAGCAAGCCCTGTTCAGTCTTGCTTGGCTTGGTTTTGGATGCCCGTTCAGTTACAGCTGCCACAGTCGCAGCACACGTCAAGGTGCCTGCTGAGCCATCTTTGCTATTGCACGTTTGTTGGATACGAAATCTTCTTCAAACAAAGAGATTGCATCGACTGTACTGGTCAGACACGCGAAGTATGACTGCCGATGGAATGACCAAAGGCAGTGTGGGAAGAGAGCAGATTATGTCAGCGATGAGCGGTGAACTGCAAATCTTGCAGCCCTACGAGATTCAGCAATTGCAGTAGCTTGAGACAACTTTGTTCTCTCACTGCAAGACCTTCCGACTAAATATGCAATTTCCCAGGGAGACAGTCAGCAGAGTGGAGCTCGCTGATTCGCCGTAGCACTTGTGATCGATCAGGTTAGAGCGTTGAAGTAGCAAAAAGAGCCCATCATTCCGTGAGTCAAACTTTTCTCGAGCGTTTCAAACTCTGCACTTGGGACCATGGTTCAGAGTTCAGGGCTATTTGTTCTAGCCTTCCTTGTAGCCGCGCGTCTTTCGAGTCGTCCTGCGATGTTCCTGGAGTTTTCTAGCGCTTGTAACGTTTTGGAGTCCAGGACTTCAGGGGTTTTACATCGGTGGACCGACCCTAGAAGCCCTCAACCCTAAACCCTATAAGCCCTAAACCCTATAAACCCTAAACACCTAGCCCAAAACCCTATAAACCCCTAGAAGCCCTAAATCTTGGACCGCTGCCGGGCGCTCAGGAGTCTTGAGTCGGTTCCGCTGGACACCAAGCATCGAAGCCCGAATTGCCAGAAACACTGTCTAGTCAAGAAGCGCAACCCTCCCTGGACCCCCGAAATCGAGTACCTTCTTCTTCAGTGGACAGGACCTAGTTTATGGTGAGGACCGCGTAAAGAGAACAGAGAGGTACTTATAAGCCCTAAACCCTAAACCTAAACTTAAACCCTACTTGGAGGTTCATGGCTGGTTGTAGCGATACTTATAACCCATATTAGGCGACTTGTAACCCATATCAGGGGACTTATAACTACCCATGAACCTCCAAGCAGACGCAGAAGATCCTAAGAGCGCCGCGCCAGGATCGCCACTTTCGAGCACTGAAGTTGCTGGCGGCCCTGGCGAATCTGGGCTCTTCGGTATGAGCAGGACTTCTTGTTTTGCTGCTTTTTGATGAGGAAACCCTAAACCCAAAAAACCCTAAGTAGGCCAAGTTTAGCAACAACCCTAAACCCTAAACCTTAACCCGTGAAGCTTGGAGTGGAGGGCAAAGGTCTTCGATGGAGTTCAGGGTTTCCCAGAGAGCCCACTACCCCCTTGATTAAGGAATGTAGCTAAAATCCTAATATGAAGCCCGTAATTAAGGAATATAGCTTAAATTATAATGTGAAGCCCTTTATAATCTAAGCCACATTCCTCACTCAAGGCGTACTGGGCTCTCTGGGTTTCGAGCTCTAAACTTGAGCGGGTGGAAGTCGCGTCGGACGGCATTCGGGTGTCGAGCGAGGACATGCTTTTCGTATCACGGTTTGCCGGAGCCAGATGTGGAGGATGCAGAAATGAAGTCGGTTTGTAGACTACTGCTTGGAGTTTCATGGCTAGTTATAAGTGGGGTTATAAGTAAGTAGGGTAACTATACTTATAACCCACAATAGGGGACTTATAGCCCCACTTAGAACTAGCCATGAACCTCCAAGTAGTAGGTGCTAGGTTAGACGATAAAGCTTAGGGTTGAAGGTTTGGGTGGCTGCGTCGAATTCTTCTATCCATGAAACCGCGCACAAACCCTGAACCCTATTCTCTACACATAGGGCTTGGTAACTTAGGCTCTCTAGTATTCCATACGGCCTGTCCTCGAAACTTCAAGACTCCGTCCTTACCGAGCCTTGCAGGATCACAAGCTCCGACTCAGGAACTGAGTCATTGCAATGCCGGGGTTTAGGATTCGATGTGTTTTTGCAGGGCCTTGAGCTTACCTTTGGTTAGTAGGGAATGGAAGAATGGTAGTAACAGTAGTTATAATTCTACCCCATTCCTCCATTCCCTTCTAACCAAAGGTAAGTGAGTGGAGGGACCAACCTTGCACAGCTGCTAGCAGCCTGGCTTGCCATGCCAGGACATGCCTGGATGCCATCTTCGTGATGCCGGCACCCGTGTTTCACACTTTAAGGACTACAATGCTTGCGCCTAGAGTCCTGGAGATCTTTCGGAACTGGTAGCCCAGCAAACGTACCGAGCCCGCAATCCCAACGATTTCTATACCACTCCCCAACTTCGACGTGCTGTCAATGGGTAGCACCATAAAACGGTGCCTCCTTGTCGAAGCTTCTGCATGGTGTTGAAAGGAACCTTTGCTCCGTCAGCAGGAAGTTGGTTTAAGAGTTATTGTAATATTATACGGGCCTTGATAGTTAGAATGAATGGGGTTTGGGGGTATACTATATGCAGTATAGTATGGAGCCTCCAAGACCCTATTCTAATCTAATTATCAAGGCCCCTACATTTCTTCCTGAGAGCTCGAAATCCTAAGACCTTCTGCGAGCATCTGCCTGGTTACTAGTGCTGGAGGAATGCTGCATGGACGTTGGGTAGTAACAGTTGGAATATATTGGTAATATAGTTATCAGGCTCTTTATTGTAGCCCCAGTATAGACTGTTGCCGATACTGTATTGGGGCGGTACTCAACATGGACGTCAGGATGTTCGGTCATTTTGTTGTTGAGCTCTGTCATGTTGGCTGCAGCGCTGAACCTGCACGTAATACATTTTATACAATGATGCTTCTATACTTGTAACTTGTAGCTATCTCTCTATCTACCTACCTACCTACCTACCTGTCTATCTACCTATTTTTCACGTATATGTCGATATTTCTATACATGTATAGATGGACAGAGACAGGCATGTGTATGTGTTGATTGGAGGACGGAGGGATGGAGGGAGCGAGGGATGGATGTATGCATGTATTCATGCATGCATGCATGTATGATGTACGTGTATGTACACATCTGTGTATATGTATCTGTGCATGGAGCATGCTGGTAACCTGCATACATACAGACACACACACACACACACAGCACACACACACACAGATGTGCACGTGTGCATACACACAGACACTCAGACACACAGACAGACAGAGACAGATCGCCGGACGGACGGACAGACAGACAGACATGAAAAGGCCTACGGACATACTTAGCTACACACGCCTGCATACACGCATAAGCACGTATTTTTGCCTTGAATAGATGTGTCTGTGTGCATTATACATGTGTATACATATATATATATATATATATGTCTGTGTATATACATATGTATGCTTGCATGTGTGTGTGCATCCGTAATTGTATATGTATATGCATATATGCATACACACATATATGTATATACACACATATATATATATATATATATGTACAGCTGCAAAAATGAAAACATATATATATATATATGTATGTATGTATGTATGTATGTATGTATGTATGTATGTATGTATATATATATATATATGAGGATGGATGGCGGGCTGGCTGGCTGGCCGTCTGGCTGGCTGGCTGGCTGGCCGGATGACCGGATGGCTGGATGGATTTACGGATGGATGGATGGATGGATGGATAGGTGGATAGGCGGGTAGATGAATACATAGATAGATAAATGGATCGATGGCTTGCGCATACAGACGGAAAAATGGCCGGATTGATTGATGGATAGGAAGAGAGATAGAAAGACAGACAGGCAAGACAGAGACATAGATAGATAACCACACAGTTAGGGAGATGGATAGACAGACAGACAGACGGACAGACAGACAGACAGAGATATGGATAGATAGGTATATGTGAATTTAGATGGGCAGAGAGACGGAGAGACAGTTTGATCGATACGCATATATATATACACACACATACATATATATATATATATATATATACATATATATATATATATATTGACCGAAGCTGGCGTTATCTCCAATGCGTCCTAAACTATGTTTCAGATAGCGTCACTGTTTCATATAGGGCCTAAGTAATTGCTCACACTGTTTTGGGGTTCCTGGCACCATAACCCTAGTCCCCTTGCATGGACTTTGTGACTGTGTGTACCCTACTTCTAAATTGTTGAAGTGATCTGCTGACTTCCGGAACTTAAACAGTAGAAGCCAGAAAGTTGGAATATCATTATCCTAAACCCTTTATGGTAAATTATAGGGTATCCTACCCTGAAACCATATTCCAACTTTCTGGAGTTCCCTTTTAGGAACCCCTATAGATCCCTTTTAGGAACCCCTATAGATCCCTTTAAGGAACCCCTATAGATCCCTTTAAGGAACCCCTATAGATCCCTTTAAGGAACCCTTTAAGGAACCCTATAGATCCCTGAACTCTTGAACTATGAGGCTGGAATCCCGAACTCTCAGCCTAACGTCCTGGTTGAGGGTTCCGGGTTTAGGGCGAAGTTTCCGAAATCCCAAGCTCGAGGCGTAAACTTCCACACCCTAAACTCATGGTACTGTACTTCCTTATATAGGGCTTAGTAGGTCCTTATTAACTAAAGGCCGCCTACCCCCCCTCCCCCTAAACCCTACCCCCACAAGGGTCCCTATGATAAATTCGACATCTTGAGATTCCTCATCTTTGCAGCTGGGCTCAATCCTCCCCTTCGGTGCTCCACGTTTTCCAAAGTCGACCGACTTGAACGAGGCGTTTACCAGCGCAGGGGCAGGGTGTCGGGGGTTTGGGGGAATTTGCCAAGCAGCCCTCAAGCCCTACTCTTAAAGGTTACACACTCCAAAACCGGAGCCTTTGTAAACCCTGATCCGGGTATGTTTCACGCGCTTCCTAGGAGAATGGCATATTTTCTTATGTGGTGTTGGGTAGGTTTTGTTCGATGCACAGGTGGGCCAAGGTAGTCTGGGGGAAGGTTTGGGGCCGCATGGATGCACACAGAAGCCCCATGGCCCACGATTCTTGAGAACAACAGCTACTGCACCCAACTCGCAAATCGGAGCCACAGAAGCACCGTACCACCGTACCCTAAACCCTCCTTGTAGGGGTTTAGGGTTTAGCGGGGTTGCAGGACCATGGGGACCTGCGAGAGCACACCTGCCACAGGGACGGAGATCAAGGTGCATCCTTTCCAAAGTCCTAAGCCGCATAGGCCCTTGGACCCAAACCATAAACGCTACACTCAAGGGCAGCTTTTGATTCTCTGTTCCGTCTTCATAGGACTGGGTTTGGTAAGGGCTGCAGAATGTAGGATTCGGGAAAGCGGAGGAAGCTCCAGGGAGTTTGGCAAGTGATGTTTTGCAGGGATTACTTAGCGGGTCAGACGACTCGTCCGTGCGGCGTTTTTGCAGGTAACGTTTAATCAAATGTGGTTATCTTGTGTCCCAGCTCAGGAGCTACGTCAGAACTTCAACACCCTCATAAAAACCCTATGAAACCCCCTTGACAGCCATACTCACAGCTGCCCCCGAAAACTCTTCAGGCAAAGTGATGTAAACTTGTGATTGATGAATCCCCCGATTTAGACGTGGTTGCGACATTTAGTATGGAAGCGAATTTCAAAGCCCTCAAGTAGGCTGCTCACGGGCATAAGATCTAATGTCAGAAAAGCGTCGTCAAATCATCTAGCTAGCACATCTCCCCAGGCTTCCAGTGCTGTACATGTGGTAATTTGGGCATACTGTTGATGATATAAATCCTGCATTACCTTAAGGACCCTAAACACTGGGGATTATGGTATATTCCTTATTTTGGGTCATGCAGGATTTATATCATCAACCGTAGGGCTGTTGGGTTTAGGGCTTTAATTGAGGTTTGGGGCTTCAGGTTGCGGGGCTCTCTGGGGTGATGCGGTTTAATTTCGGTGAAGAGACAGGCCGAAGGCCTAAGGTTGACTTCATAATAACCCTCCCTCCCCAGGGTAAAGTTTAGAGGTTTGGGGGGTTTAGGGACTTAGGGTTAACCCCCCCGTCGATTGATGTCAGGCCTCGGCAGGGTTGATTGATTGTTGAGGTGTTGAGGGGGAATCCCAGTATCGCTACGCTCGCTGACTCTCTCTGCGACTGGGACGGCTGGCAGAAGGGTCTCAAGCATTGAGTTCCCGGGATCGAGTTTTACAATTGCGGAGGGTTGCTAGTTAATTGGGTTCCGGGGATCGAGTTTCGTAATCGAGGGGCGGGGTCATTTTCTGTATAATTATGAGGTCACCATTGCTTCGTACTTCCCTGCGCTTTAGACCACTAACTTTTTACGAACAGCCCAAAATCCTGAACCCTAAACCCTAGATTCCTGGATCCCGACCAGGTCGAGAAGCATCCTGCCATGACCAGCATTCAGACTCGCACCGTGTCAAAGTTCGGGTGGAAGCCGGCGGCTCGGCAAAAACACACAGATCCGATTCCGTGTTTTTTGGTGGGTGTGTTGGGGTGTGAATCTTATAAGGTCCAAACCCTGAGCCTGAACTTGAAGACGGAATCGTAAATCCTGAACCCTCAGCACTGATCCTAAGCTCTTCAGGATGTTTCATTCAGTAGCATTTTTGAGGGGGTCGGGGTAGGTCAGCCTAAGGCCTACGGGCTCGGGCTGATTTCATGGTATCTCAGAAGTGTGGCTTAAGGTTGACCGTACAAGGATTTGGGGTTGATTGTGGGTTTCAGGATGTAGTGTTAGAGGCTGTGGGGCTTTCAGTTTAGAGTTCGCCGGAGCACGTAAAGTTGATCATGCCGTAGGAATCCTTAGCTACTGCAAGACGCTACTTGTGCGATCCCTGCACAACCTATCATATTAGTTGTGGACCTTTAGTTTAGTTGCATTCAGCACTGTTGACATTGAATCCTGAAGCATGCAAACCATGAAACTGCAGGACATGCCGGACCACCGAGACTTGCACGTGAAGTTTGGAGACGTCCAAGCCCCAAGCCAGACGCTGGGCACGAAAGCCTAGAGAATCAGGCGTTTCGGATAAAGGATTGGGTGCTGTAGCCTAGGATTCTATACCGGGCTTCATTTTAATGTAAGGACCCTACAAAAGTGTCGGTTTAGCAGGTGTACACATGGAATCCGTGCATATGCATGAATATTATTCAATATGTGTGTATTCATGTAGTCCGTTACATACATCCTAGATTTCGAGAGAGCCACTGCGAGCCCACACGGCCGATACATGCGGATACTGCAGTTCCGCAGTGGTCTGCACAGCGAGAGAATGTCTAGGTTTTTCAGGAGTATTTATTGACGCTTCTTTTCTAGTGCTACCTCAAAGGATTCTATAACAAGGACAATGAGAAGTGTATTTACCCATTGATAAGAGGATATGGCAGGAACCAGGATACGATAGAACAAAGACCCATCTAATTACATACAAACAAAAATACATACAACATATATATATATATATGCACACACATACTTCTATGTATATACATGTATAATGATGTTTGTCGATAGATAGATAGCCCCTTGAAGAAGAAGCGGGATGCTCAACCCGAATGCCCTGAGGCCGGTAGAACTACATGCCTTAGTACTTGTTTCTGGACTCTTAAACCTAATTCCTAGAGCCAAGCCGAAGCTCAACATACCCCGAACTCTACACATACTGTTGATGATATTAATCCTGCATGGCCTTAAGGACCCTTAACTATGAGAATTATGGTATATTCCTTATTATGGGTTATGCACGATTTATATCATCAACCGTATTGAGCCGGCTTTCAGGGCTCAGGGACTGAAGGGCCCTTGAATCCAAACGTTGGAACCCCTGTCATCGGTAACAGCCGTAGGTCTCAGCAGCGCAGCTGAACCTGCAGGGCACATGCAATCTCGAACCGCAATTCGCTGCTTCGTATCGTGAAAGGTTTTCTCGAAGCATGAAAAGTGCTTCGGAGGGCTTTGACGAGAAATTATGGCAACCCTAAACCGTAAACCCTGAACCCCACACCCCAAGCCCTAAACCCCGAACCCTTAGACCCTACACCCCAGACCCTATGTAGCAACCCTAAAACCCGAAGCCCTAATCCTCAGGATCAAGAAGAAGGCGGAAGGGCAGAAGGAGCTCGTCGACCTCCGTCCGCAGAATGGCGGCTGAGCCTGCACTCTAATATAGGGGCCTTAATAGTTTGAATAGGGGCTCTACAAGTATCTTTTTTAGGGTTACTATAAGGGGTACTATGGGTAGGGACCTTACTATAGACATAATAAGGAGCCCCTACAATAGTATTGGTAATTATGTAGGCCAAAAGATACTAGGGCCCATAGGGTCGAGTTTAGGGTTTGTGCCCTCCTCCTCTTGAGACGTACATGTTCATGCCTTGCGGTGCCAGGTGGCTTTCCCATCTTCGACCAGGGGCATCTCGGTAGCTGCACGGCAAACGCTTTGGCGGCTGCTTTCCATTTCACCCTTCACAAGATGGAGGTGGAGAATGGCAAGGACACATGGGATCTTAAGCCTAAACTATCACGACGAAAACCGGCCACTAGATTTAACAGAAAGTTACTCCATGGCTACGGATACTATATGCAACACCAAATCCTAGGGACATTTCTGCAGGGAAGCTGGAGGATGAACTCTGGAGAATCTTAGCCATTGCCATCGCCCCATCAGCATCAACACATGCTGGGGTTGGCTGTTGTTGCCGCTGCTGCTCTGAATTGCTGTTCTTCTTCAGGGCAGTCTTCCTGGTTGTGGTAGTGCCCATTTTGGGGGATGGGAGTGTTGCGCGCGGCTGCTGTTGCTGCTGCTGGTGGTCCTGGTACTGGTGGTGGTGTTGGCGGTGCTGCTGCAAGTGTTGAGGAGAATGCAGGCGGTGGGTACTAGTTACTAGTGCTGGAGTCGGAACACCTGGACCCTGTGTTGTGACAGGACTTCGCCGACTTCACTCCGAGCCGTTTGTTCATCTACTACAACGAGCGCCTTGTGGAGGGCAGCGTGAACCAGGATGCTGGGGCGATGATCCGCGATGGCATCAAGGTCATGGCTAAGGTGGGTGTGTGCCCTGAGAGTGTTTGGAAGTACGACGATGGCCCCGACTTCTTCAAGCAGCAGCCTGACTCCAAGTCCTACGAGATCGCCCAGAAATGCAAGGTCATTGGCTATGCTCGTGTGGCACAAGATCTCAGCCAGTTCAAGGCGTGCCTGAAGAACGGCTACCCTTTCGTCTTCGGTTTTGCCGTCCTGTCAAGCTTTCAGACAGAGGAGGTTGCCAGGACCGGCAAGATGGTGATGCCCCAGGCGAACGACCAGCAGTTGGGAGGTCATGCCGTGTGCGCCGTCGGTTACGATGACTTCCAGCAGTGTTTCATCGTCCGCAACTCCTGGGGAGAGGAGCAGCCTGGCAGCTTTCAGCACTCTTTTCCGATCGGCTTGTGTGTGTTGTGCGCTTGACTGTGGACTAGAAACTGTAAGGTCTGCTAGGAATATGAAACTCCAGCATGTTCCGTTGAACACAGGTGGGGTGACAAGGGCTACTTCTACATGCCCTACGAGTACATGTGCAACCCCGCCCTCGCCTCTGACTTCTGGGCCATCAACTGGGTCGAGGGCTTCAAGAACGCCGCGACGAAAGACTTCAAGCTGAGCAAGTGATTGGTTTCACGGCCTCGTTATGCGTCGAACCAGTGAAAAGCTGTGCAGTAGACTAGGAGCCCAACAAAAAGTATTCCAAGTATCTTCAACTCAAGCTCTGCGCTGCAACCCCCGCACCGTATCCCTGCAGAACCGGCAAGCAAAATGCTCCACCGACTCAGATGCTCCCGTAATCGTGGACTCCAAACCTAGATCGTTTCTGCCCCTAAACCCTAAATAGCCCAGAGACTCCAATATCCCTTTTTTAGGGAATATACCTTAAATCATATTAAGGATCCTACTATAATTTAAGGTATATTCCTTAATTAAGGGATATTGGAGTCTCTGGGCACCTTGTTGAAGCCAGAGCTGCTAAAAGCAGCACTGTCTTTCTCTTGTGCGCAACAGCAGCAAGAGCGGAAAATACTGTGGTTTCCTCCAGGTTGGATTTTGGGACATTTTTCATTTTCCTTATTTGGGTTTATAAGGGACCCTATATATAAATATTTTTCAGGGCGTTTAAGGGCCAACCCAGTCCTGGCAAGGTTGAGCAAGCAGCGATGAGACTGGTGTAGGGTTTTTTGGATTTACAGTTTGGGGTACCCCTGATGGCCTTGATTTTTAGAAGACGGTTCGGGGGTATACTACTCATGACTACATACGCAGAGGTAGCCGGCTCGTTTCCGCCAAAAGGCGTTCAGATTCAGATAGCGGGTTGGAGACCCAGAGCACCCTAGACCCCATGGCGAGGCTTTATCATTATACCTTGAAAGAGATGGCTAATAATATGAATAGACTTGATTCCTTAATGGAGGGGTGTGGAATCTTCTGGGAATCCCAGGGTGCCATGCGAGAGTTTTGGGAGTCGAGTTCGACGAGATGACGAGACTTGAAGAGTACCATGCCAAAGCGCTTGGTGGCCTGAGATGTTTGAATTCGGTCTAGGGTTTAGGGTTTTGGGTTTAGGGTTTGCCAGCCTTGTTTCTTGTTCAGATGGGGAGGAGACGGGAAGCCGGGAATGGGGGGGGGGGTTTAGGGTTTTCGGGACGTGACGGTGTGGGCGTCCGGCTCAAGCTCACTACGGCCGGCACCCAGACGGAAGTGCATAGAAGCTCTCCTTCGTGGCGAAGAAGGCCTTCGAGCTTAGGGATTGATCGCGTTTATGCCGTTGGCCTTAGGAGTCTCGGGGTTGAGGTTGCTGGGCGTAGCGGCTTTCTGGAAGAGTTGGGGAGGCTTACAGTAAATCTCGCCAGGGTAAGCCTTAGAATTTCGATGAGGCCCCTTGTAGAGGAATGGGCTAGTCTCTTAATTCTGCGGGCGAGACCCTGACCACTAAACCAAAAACGCCAAGAAGCCTAAGCCCGCGAACCCCTGAAACCCTTAACCCTCAACTCCCAACCGTCCAGACCCTAAGCCTCACCTCCAACTGCCATAACCTTCTTTTTGTAGGTTCTGATTAGAAACCCTATAATCGAATGTATATTAGGGACCCAAAAAGGACGTAAGCTTCATTATGAGGGGGGTTTATATGGACCATATCCCCAGTGTAGGGACCCTACAAAGAGTAGGTCCTGGTAGCTGAAGGCAACCCCAAGAGACCAAGTACCTAACACTCATATACTCTCCGAAATCCTAACCTACATAACTACTATCCTAAAACCGAGTACCTGATTATTGGGTCCTTTGAACCCTAAAGGCAACGGTTATCCTGCAGAGGATCCCGAAGCCAAGGCTGCAGAGACCTCGGATTTCCACAGCCGACTTCCCCGGCTTAGGGTTCAGGGTTTACGGATTAAAATTTAGGGTTTAGGGTTTGGGGTTCAAGGTTCAGCGGGGTTTAGGGTTTTAGGTTCAGGGTTTAGGGTTCAAGGTTTTGCGTTTAAGGTTCAGGGTGTAAGGTTTAGGGTTCAGGGTTTAGGGTTTAAGGTTTCGGGTTTAAGGTTAAGCTTTTCAAGGTTTAGGGCTTAAGGTTTAGGGTTCGTAAGGTTTAGGGTTTAAGGTTATTTAGGGTTTATGTTTAAGGTTTAAGATTGAGGGCTTAGGGTCTATAGGGTTTTGGGGCTTAAGGTTTAGGGCTTTAGGTCCTAGGGATTCATGATTTAGGCCCGTATATTTTGACGAGAGTCTTCCATGAAAACAGTTGTAACTGACTATGAAAACGATATACAGACTCTCGGGCTTGGGGTGGAACTCGGATTAAGGGTTGTGGGCTAAAGGGTTTAAGAGTTTAAGACTTCCGGGTCTAAGGGGTTTAAACGGCTTAGTATTTTGGGTTAGGGTGCTGGGGACCCCAATCATAAGGGTCGCTGCTCTAGGTTCCAAATATTGGAGCCTCATCTTATGTGGTTTGCTGCAGCCTTGCATATGCTTTGCACCCGAAAGCCCTGACCTAGAAATCCCCTAAAGACACAACCCACCCAGGCCACGACCCAGAAGCTTAACCGTTGGCTTAACCTCGAAGCCCCAAAACCGAAGTGCAAACTTTAAACCACCGGGTAGAGTGAACAACGACGGTGTAGGGTTAGAACGAACAACTAGGTGGCAATTTGGGAAACTTTTCAAATTTCCCTTATGGTTCCTATAGAGGTACCTATTCATAAATGCTTTTCAGAGCCCCAAAACTACAACCCAGACAACGACGCTACTCTTGGAGGCACCATGGGAGCTTGTGAAAGTGCGCCGGTCCAGGCAGGCGAGTTCAAGGCGGAAGAAGGGTTGTTACTTGGAGGATCATGGGACTTAGTAAGTATGGTTATAAGTACCTTAATTGGGGTTATAAGTATAGTTGCCTTAATAATAACCGTAATTACTAAGTCCCATGATCCTTTAAAAACCCGTCCAAAGGCCCTAAACCCTGAACAGCTCAGAGAGATGATGACTCGCATGTACTTATCCATCTATCCATGCATCTGTTTGTTTGTTTGCCCGCCTGCCTGTTGAATTATCTGACTATGTGGCTATCTGAAAACCTATCTATCCATGCGTCTGCGTGTGCATGCTGATATGTACACATATGTGCATACACACCTACGTACGTATGTACATGCGCACATGCACACGCACATAGATAGATAGATTTAGATCGATAGGTAGACAGATGGAAAGATAGATAGATAGGTAGATAGACCGGTAGACAGATAGATCGATAGCTCGATAGATCGATAGATAGATGGATAGCTAGGGGTAGTTGTAGATAGGTAGGTAGATAGACAGATATAGAGATTGATAGGTCCATTGGTGTGTGTATGTATGTATGTATGTATGTATGTATATATATATATATATATATATATATATGTTATAATCCACACACACGCGCCCGCACACACATGCGCACAAGTACCTGTATATATGCACGTACACTCGTGTGTTGTGTCATGCAGGCATATCATACACCTACACACACACACTATATATATATATATATATATATATATAGAATAGTCATATACATATATATATATATATATGTTCACCTTTCCATATACGCATTTCCATATGTGTATGTATTTCATCTTTCTGTCACAGGAAGTAGCGAAACTTTTGAGGTGGTTAAAGCACACTGCAGCTATCCCAGTCTTCTTATACCCCCACAACATGTGCATATATGTGTATATATGTCTAAAAAACTATGTGCATATATGGTCAGGCGTCTGGCGTTCCCAGCCCCCCCCCCCCCCCCAATGGTATGGTCTGACAGGGGTGGGGGGGGGGGGCCTGGCGTGTGCGGAAAGGGGTTGGGGCCGTTGGAGCTGCCACTGGATGGTGGGGCGGTGCTGGCGGCCAGGGCTCACGCGCAAGCCCTTCGCAAGCAAGCCGTAAACCCTATGACGCAGCGCGTGCCCCGGTTTTGAGCAACCTTAACTTGTACTTAAAACGCTACACCCAACCCTAAACCCCACCTAACCGCAGGCTCTAAGCCTAAAGCAGAGCATACACCGCAAATCCTCCCTAAGCCCTTGTCGACTCGAAGCCTTATACCTTGTAGCCGTAAACCCAAAACTCAAAAGCTTAAGCTAAACCCGAAACCCCAAAACCCCACAACCACCCACAGGGGGAAGAGGAACCCCACACCCCACACCACAGGGGAGGGGGGGGGCCCCACCCTATATCCGGACCATTGACCTTGGGGGGGGAGGGGGGGGGGGGGCTGCGGAGCGCGTGACCATATATGTAGTCGCATGCCTACCCTGAATAATGAGCCATGCACCGGAGCTGGTCCCAAAAAGCCCTAGACCGCCGGAACCTGCTTGGGTGTCCAATGGGTAGGCTTTGACCAAACAGGTACGATATTTTTGATCTGTAAACCCTAGATCCTAATCACCAGGCAGGCAGGTTTAGGGTTGGGGGTAGGTTTCCTGGAAAGTGGAGCGGGGGCAGCATACAGACGCGACCCTGGCGAACAGAACTCATCTTGGCATTTCTGTACGAATAAGGCCTACCGCATAGTAAGGAACACTTGCATGCCAAGCAGTAGCACGAAAGAAGAGCAGAACTTGCACATGGCAATGATATTTCTATTATCCAAAAGTGATGAACGCAGTAGCTTACAAAGAACCATATTCATGATTGTCGCCGCAACAGTAGTAACAGGTGGAGAGGCATCCTGCCATGAGTGGTATGGAGAGCCGCGTGGTGCAGAAGTTTGGCTGGATCCCCGCCACCTGCCTTGAAGTCCTGTCCTAGGGCCCCAAAACGGCACATAAGCAAAACTCAGGATAGGGATATGCCATACTAATTCCCTTATCGTGAAGCCCAATAAGGTGGGGATATCCGCATAATAAAAATGCTTATGCTTATGTGCTCTTTGGGTCCCTATGTCCCGGCAGGGCAAGGTCCGGTTTAGGCTCAGGGATGGCGATGCTGATGACCATCACGATGGTGTCGAGGATGGTGGTGATGGCGAGGAGCAGGGCGAGGAGGTTAATGTGCATGGATTGTGACGATGGGGGCTTATAGTAGCTCTGCCCCGACCAAGTTCGAGAGACATCAGTGTGCCACCGGCACATAGCAAACGCATGTACTATACGGGCCTAAATAATTACCTGTACTATTTTGGGGGTTCCTTATTATAGTTATAGCATAGTGGGCCCCCAAAACCTGTTCTAATCATTACGGCACCTATATCGAACAGCTTGGAAGTTGTGACATTTGTCATGTTCGCTGCAGCCTCTGGAGCAGACCTGCTACTACAAACAAGGACATGCCAGACCACCGCGACAAGCACTTGACCTTCTCGGCGGTTGAGGCACCGAGCTCGATGCCCGGCAGGAGGGTTAAGGTTCAAGCTTCGCTTGAAGTTTCTTGAGTAGAGATAGGTAGAGATGAGGAGGAAATGCAAAGAATTATGGTTCCCACATTTCGTGATTTTACTTATAGCTACCCACGACTGCTCTGAATAGAGCTGAGATTCATAGTCTTGAGGTTCGGGTGTACGTGATGTGACCCCACACAGCAGTGAAGGACGGAACCTTCAGTCAGAAAGTCTGAATGTTCGAGCCTGGATACCCACAGAGCACGATCGAGCATCACTGGGCTAGTAGATTGCCCTCTCTCTCATCAATGTCCGATCCCCATCAACCTCAAATGCAGGGGTTCGGTTCGAAAAAGATGAGACTTTCGCGAGCCACACCCTGAAGAGGGTGTTGTAGTGATTGTGATTTAGACTGTAGGGTTTTTGGTTTTGGCGGTGACTTTTGTCATAGTCGATGCTTCTCAGGATGCTTTTCACGCACATTCTTCGCAGCCCAACACATTCACATGTACATATCACATGTCAGTAAGCTCAGATCATGGAGCTGCCGGTTCTCGACTTGATTATTGGCCCTTTGCTGAAAGCAAGACCGAGAGTGCCTTGAATCCTAAAAGGAAACAGTCCCGAAATCCGAACCCACCGGCGCAGACGACGCGTCAAACGTCCCGAAGTCCTCTTGACTCGCCAAAGCCCTTAGCTATACTGCCCCGAACCCTGCGACCCTCAAGCCCAAGCCCTATGCATGATCCTGCACAATAGCCCTTATCGCCTCCCAGACTCGAACCGTTATACACCCCCGAGACCCTAAACCCGCCTGAAATACAACTAAACCCCAAGACAGCCCTAAATCAAAGTAGTACTCTAAGAAAGTAAACCCCACAAAAGCTATGAACCTAAGGATCAAGAAGAAGTCCGATGGGGCGAAGGAGATTGTAGATCTGCGCCCCGAGAACGGCGCCACAGCTCGACTCGGAGGGTTCTAGGGTAAGGTTTTTGGGGCTTTTGGGGCTTTAGGGTTGCGGGTATGGTGGGGTTTGGGGTTTTTAGGGTTTTAGGGTTGGTGAGTTGGGGTTCAGCGTTCAGGGTGTCAGGGCATGCTAATCCTTCTTCACCTTGCAGGCCCTGCAGATTTCGAGCCCCAACCCCTCCTAAACCCTAAACCATAAGCCCAAAACCCTAAACCGCCCTAAAACCCATATCAATCCATTTTTGAATCATTACAGAATCCTTGTACGAAGCCTAGAACCCTAACGCCCAACAGCCCCAAGCCCCGAAGCCGTGGAGCCTAAACCCTAAAGTCCTAAAGCCACAAAGCTTCAGGCAACTTCCCCAGGTAAGGATCACTTGAATCCTTGTAAGAAGCCTTACCCTAAGGGATACTCTCCCTACGCTACGACGATCCGAAACTTGAGCTTACAGAACCGTGAAGCGTAAGTTTCAGGTGGCTTCCCTATCTTCGACCAGGGGCATCTTGGGAGCTGCACGGCAAACGCCCTCGCAGCCGCCTTTCACTTCACCCTCCACAAGATGGAGGTGGAGAACGACAAGGAGACCCGGAACTATTGCTTCACAAAGGGGACTGTAAGGCTACTCTGTGGTTGCCAAAACGGGTAACTACTACGGATGGAGGTAGGGAACGAAAAGGAGACAGGTTTTTGGGGATTTGGGATATAAGGCTTGTCTGGTTTAGGGTTTAGTGTTGGAGTGTTTAGGACTTGGGGTTCAGAGGTGGAGGTAGAGAACTAAGCCCTAAACCCTAAACCCGGAGATTGAACGGGCTTGCTTGGAGATGACAACTTGGCGGGTGAGTTCTAAGAGAGGGTCTGAGTGGGGGTCGTACGAGCCTCGAAACGCGGTTCCTTTCAAAATGCTCGCTTAACTGAGCTTTCGAGCCTGGGACTTGTTGGCAGACACGAAAGGGAGCTTCCAAAAACCTAAAAATTCTAGGCCTTTCGGCTGTAGGGCACCGCATTTAGGGATTAGGGACACTTCGAGAGGGCGTTTAGGACACGTTGCTTTGGAGAGGGTAGAAAGTGTTTAGGGTCTAGGGGCGTGGGATTCAGGATCGTTGCGCTGAATGGGTGGACAATACATGACAATACTAGTCGGACTAAGCGGCTACCTCTGACTTCCTACCTGTCTACCTTGCTGGCTCTCTAGCTGGATGCGTAAATTGCTGCTCGTCTGTCTACGTATCTATCTGTCTGTCTGTCTGACTGTCTGTCTATCCACCGCTAGTTATTTGTGACTCTGCATTTGACATGTATACGGCACTAGAGAACTTCGAGTTGTCGCTGTTCGTCTTCTACCAGCTACAATTCGGAACCTGAGCGTGTCTGCTTGGCAGGACTTCGCCGACTTCACTCCGAGCCGCTTGTTCATCTACTACAACGAGCGCTTGGTTGAGGGCAGCGTGAACCAGGATGCTGGAGCGATGATCCGCGACGGCATCAAGACGATGTCCAAGGTCGGCGTCTGCCCTGAGAGCGTCTGGAAGTACGACGACGGCCCGGACTTCTTCAAGCAGCAGCCGGATTCCAGGTCCTACGATATCGCACAGAAGTGCAAGGTCATCGGTTACGCCCGAGTTGCGCAGGACCTGAGCCAGATGAAGATGTGCATCAAGAGCGGCTACCCTTTCGTCTTCGGCTTTGCCGTCCTGTCAAGCTTCCAGACAGCGGAGGTTGCCAGGACCGGCAAGATGGTGATGCCCCAGGCGAACGACCAGCAGCTGGGCGGCCATGCCGTCTGCGCCGTAGGCTACGACGACTTCCAGCAGTGCTTCATCGTCCGCAACTCCTGGGGAGAGGGGCAGCTCGTCTGGTTCAAACTCGGCGTTTCATCCATCGCGGGCTTCGGTTTAAAGGCTTAGGTTGCAAGTTCATGGCAGCAATCATCGACCCGTCCCCTGCACGACGTGACCTTTTGTGCTCAGGTGGGGTGACAAGGGATACTTCTACATGCCCTACGATTATATCTGCAACCCAGCTCTTGCCATGGATCTCTGGGCCATCAACTGGGTCGAGGGCTTCAAGAACGCGGAGGCGGCACAGTTCACGCTTCCAGGCTGCATTCCGGAGTGAGCATTCTGTGGTTTTATGTGGGTCTGCGATCATCGCGGCAGGTGTCACAACGGCTTATGTAGGGCTCCTTATTACAACTTTAGTGTAATAGACCACCAAAATCCTATTTTAGTATTTCTTGAGGCCCCTTTATATTATCTACACTCTACGACTCTACGTTGACCTCAACCCCCAGAGCTCCCAACCCGCAACACCCGAACCGAACACAACAGAACCACGAGGGGCTAACTGAAAGAACATTTCAGGATCTCGCAGAATCCGGCCATGAAGAGCGTGGAGACCCGCGCCATTCAGAAGTTCGGGTGGAAGCCGGATGCCCTGCTCAACTGTCATCACAGGGTCTACATAAACTTTGTGGTAGAGTCTCGGGGGGTTGCAGGTTGAGGGTTTTCTAGCCTTCGACTACGCAAGTCTGGAGTCTAGAATGCTTTTCCAGGCTGCAGTTTGAGAAGCTTTTTAGTTTCCCTTTATGGCTCCTAAAGAGATACGTATTCACAGATGTGCATACTTTCAAGGGCCCGCCCGAGACCACAACCCAGTTCATCCTTGCTTCCTGAAGCCTTCAAGTTCAGATTCTTCTCGGCGACTTGGACTACTGGCTGTGAGTCAAAAAACCGCAGAATGCGTGCATTCTCGCCCCGGAGTCCTCACATTGACCAACCCGGGCCCTAAAGCCTCAAAAGACTGGGGGTTTAGGGATTTAGGGCTTACGGAGTTTAGTAGCTTAGCCAGGAGTGTACTATCTAAGAGCTACTATTCTGGAACTCCCAGGACATGCCGGACCACCGCGATCTCCATGTCACCTTCCCAAAGGTGGAGGCGCCCACCAAGACGCACGGTCCAGAACCCTACAGCCTACGGTAAACCCCACAACACAAACTCTTGAACCCTAAACTTAACCTCTTAACCTTCGTAGAAAAACCCCTCGCGCGACAGACTCAAGACGCGAATTCCTTAGACCTCAGGAAGAGCTCCAAACTCCAAATCCTAAACCGAAAGCTCTGAACTTTATTGTCTGGTTCTCAGTAGGGAATAGGGGAATGGATCCCGACAGTAGCCCTTATTATATAATCCCCAATAATAGTCCCCATAATCCATTCCCTACTAAGAACCAGACAGTTAAGGATCAAGAAGAAGGCAGAGGGACAGAAGGAGATCGTGGACCTGCGCCCGATGAACGGCCGGACCATCCTTGCCTGGGGTTCAGCAGCTGTGGGATATGGAGCAGAGTATTATAGGGGGCTCAAAAATTACCTGTATATACTATTTTGGGGGTTCAATGTGCACCAAAACCCTATTCCATTAAACCTTGGGCCTTTTCTTAGTAGGGTTCCTTATATGAAACCTACTATTTTGGGGCTTATGGGCGCAGGGTTTCTTACTCAGGTTCCTACATTAACTGTGGGATTTGGAGCAGAGTACCCTTAGCATTGGTGGTTTAGGTTTTGGGTTGCACGCGAATTTTGGCTTGAGTATGTAGTCGAGAGTTTTGTGGAGGTGAGCTCCGTCGGATTTTATGAGGGGTGCAATGGGTTCTACAGGGTCGATGGGGTTTTGGGTCTCAGGGTTTGGGGTGTTTCGGGTTTACTGGTGAGATTTGTTGGAGAGAAGTAGCAGCTCAGGCACGGGTAGTTCGTGATAGATTCCCTCGTCTGGTTATGGGTAGTTGCAGAACTTCGTCCGTGAGCAGTAGAGGGTTTGGGGTCAAGGCTTGAGTGCCTAACTCACGGGCCCGGGCCGGGGTTGAAGAGTTTTCGGTTTGGAGTTCAGACTTCGAGTTGTTTTTGTTTGTTTTGTTGTTTCCGGAGGGTTGCTTACTCTTTAGCAAAGATTTTACCTGAAACTTCCATGTTCGTGGTATTTGCGATACAGTGTGCCTCTAAGACACTTTGTTTTTTTGTTTTTTTTTTGGGGGGGGTCCTGTATATATATATATATATATATATATATATAAATACATTATACCGAGCTTCTCACGAACTTCCGAGTGCTGAGAGTCCCATGGTTTCAGGTTTGGGTTTCCATCAGTTAGCAGAAGAAGCAGCAGTAGCAACAGCGGTCATCGCGCGGAACCGGCATGCAGGAACTGGAGGGTTTCTCTTGTATCTTGATCGACAACCCAAGAAAGCCCTACTGACCCGGTTGGTCCTGTGAGCCGTACAGCCCTTTTGCAGCCTTTCGGAGCACCAAGCCGTAAAATCCTATAGAACCTCAAACCCTCATGGATCCCTTATTTCGATCGCCTTATGGAGACCACTAAACCCTAAACCCGACACCCCCAAACCCGGGGCGTCAGGTGGCTTCCCCATCTTCGACCAGGGACATCTTGGAAGCTGCACAGCGAACGCGTTGGCCGCGGCCTTCCACTTCACCCTTCATAAGATGGAGGTAGAGAACAACAAGGCCTTTGGGTTTAGGCATGTAGGGTTTACAGATGCAGATAGTTCACCACAACGCCTGGCCTCCGTGTGCTGAGCCAGGGGACGAGTGTCAGGGCTAGCGTACACACTGCCCAAATTGTTTACTTGTCGTTCTGACAAAGACAATTGCGTGGACGCGGTCATGGTTGATGATGACCTGGTTGCTGTTGCTGATAATGTTGCTGATGCTGTTGCTGTTGCTGCTGCTTGCGGCGGCGGCGGCGGCGGCGGTGGTGGTGGTAGTTGATGATAATGATGACGATGATGATGTTGATGTTGATGTCAATGATGATGATGATGATGATGATGATGATGACAACAACGACGACCACGATGGCGGCGTGGGCTGTGATGTTGACTCCGTGCGTGGCAATTACAAACCTTTTCTTCCGGTGACAATTTCTTGGAGCCTTTGATTTGCAGCAATGTGTGTGTCTGTGTGTCTGTGTGTCTGTGTGTCTGTGTGTCTGTGTGTGTGGCTGTGCCTGTGCCTGTGCCTGTGCCTGTGCCTGTGCCTGCGCCTGGGCCTGGGCCTGGGCCTGTGCCTGTGCCTGTGCCTGTGCCTGTGCCTGTGCCTGTGCCTGTGCCTGTGTTTGTGTGTGTGCGCGTGCGTGCCAGCCTTTTGCATGCGACTTGTGCGTGGATAGCGCTACCGCTACCAGTACGGTTGCTCTTCTGTTCCAGACGGAGGTGCAGCTGTCTTAGATGCAGGGTTTGCGACTTCCCGAACTTGGTTCGTCGGAGGACTTTGCCGACTTCACCCCAAGCCGCTTGTTCATCTACTACAACGAGCGCCTTGTTGAGGGCAGCGTGAGCCAGGATGCTGGGGCCATGATTCGCGACGGCATCAAGACGATGTCCAAGGTCGGTGTCTGCCCTGAGAGCGTTTGGAAGTACGACGATGGCCCGACCTTCTTCAAGCAAGAGCCCAACCAGCAGGCCTACGAGATCGCGCAGAAGTGCAGGGTCATGGGCTATGCCCGCGTCGCGCAGGACCTGAGCCAGATGAAGATGTGCATCAAGAGCGGCTACCCTTTCGTCTTCGGCTTTGCCGTCCTGTCAAGCTTCCAGACAGCGGAGGTTGCCAGGACCGGCAAGATGGTGATGCCCCAGGCGAACGACCAGCAGCTGGGCGGCCATGCCGTCTGCGCCGTAGGCTACGACGACTTCCAGCAGTGCTTCATCGTCCGCAACTCCTGGGGAGAGGCGTAGCCCAGCCCTGTTCCAGTTGCCGTTTCTGGGTTTTGGTACTTCAGACCCTGGAACCACAGTAAGGCTTGGCTGCCCCCCCCAGTATTCGTGTCACAAATCCTAAGGTGGGGTGACAAGGGCTACTTCTACATGCCTTACGAGTACATCTGCCACCCCTCCCTCGCCTCCGACTTCTGGGCCATCAACTGGGTGGAGGGCTTCAAGAATGCTTCGGCAAAGCCGATCAAGAAGTGAGCACATGAACTTCCATTGATGCGCCCCAAAGGTGGTATCCCTCTCGGCAATGAGCTGCGCCTGGGCTCCATAGCAGTCTTGGTCTTGCGTTGAGGTCTTCATGTTTCACCTAGTTGCCCAATACCCAACCTTTAAGCTTCTGGGTGGTTACAGTTTATTCGTATTCGGAAAGTTTAACCTTTCATTTCGGTGGCTTCTTGGGGAAGTAAGTCACAAGAAGACGTAGCAAACAGCTTCCAAATCCCAAACACCCCAAGCCCTGAACCAGCAAAAAAATCCTGCTATAGGGGCCTGAATAATTTCCCACACTATTTTGGGGGCTCCTTATTTCAAGTATAGGATGATCTCCCCCAAAACCCTATTCTGATTATTCAGGCCCCTATAGTAAATCGCACCCTCCCTAACCCGAAAGCAGTCAAGGTGTATGGCGGGACCTGAGGGGCGAAATCGTTTTGGCAGTGTGCGAGGGGATTCCTGTAAACTCAGTGTGCGCACCACCCCCGACTTTCGCACAAGTTTTCGATACTGTGTTTTGATCTCTAGTGTTGGGTCTTTTCATGAGTTCGGGTCGATGGTATGTGGCTTGCTAGGGAGGTTACGGAGGTTTGAAGATTGATGTTTTGAAACTGAGCAGAAGGCTGCATAATCACGGCAGCCATACGTTGCAACGCCTGCTCACGAACTTTGACTTGATGCTGCCCCTGATCGGAAATTGATCTATCAGCGGCGCGCTTTTGGAAAAAAATGCGCGTGACAATAGTTGTCCTTGTAATCTCTTTCGAACAAGCACGGCTTGGCTCATATATATATATATATATATATATATATATACATATATACATATAAATATATACACACATACATATACACACACAAATTTCTGACAGTTCCAACTGTTTCAGTCCGAGCCCGATCTTGGTTAGGCTGTGCTTCGAGAAGTTACCCTTCATCGGTAGGTCATTACCGTCCGTACAGTGTTTATTTGCCCTGCTTGGGTTTAGCAGCTGATTAGCACAAGGGCCTAAGCAATTACCGGTATTGTTCCGTAGGGTTCCTGATTATTATTATCTAGTATAGTGTACCCCCGCAAAACACTGTTCTAATCAGTACCTGAACCCCAAATAGCCTACCTTTTTAAGGACTTGTACCAAGACATCATATTAGGGAACCCTAAAACGGTAGGTTAGGTGGGGCCCAGGTGGGCCCCCTATAAACCAAAAATTGGAGCTCCCGTGGAGAGTGTAGGTTTTGCTTCGGGCTTACACCCTCGGATGCTTTCTTCGTGCATTGCGGCTTAGGCTGGGGAATTAGGGTTTAGGGTCTGGGGAATGAAGTCGTCGAAAGATTCATGTGAGGCCTCAGCCGTGTATGTCTGCGTTGCCAAACAACTCAGCAGGTGTTGCCTTCATCGGGCTCCCAGCAAATACAATATGTGCCTAAAGTCCAAGCCTGAGTGCTCTGAACCCTAAACACTGAACCCTAAACCGTATGTACCTGATGAGCCCTACACCCCGAACACGAAACCCTGTAAAACTCAAGCCCTATGAGCCCTATTACCTACGCACCCCTAAACCCTGAACCCCGAAGCCTCTAAACCCTAAACCCCTAAGCCTCTAAACCCCTGAACCCCAGCAGCTCTGTCGTCCCAGCCGCGGGCGTGGCGGTCTTGGCCCAAGCATCAGTGAGTGTGGCCCTGGGCGCTTGCATCTCAGGCGCCGGCTCTGTCCGTCTCTGTCTCTCAGTGTCAGTGTGTGTGTATATATATATGTATATATGTACATATGTATATGTACATATATGTATATGTATATATGTATATATATATATATATATATGTATGTATGTACGTATGTATGTACATATGTATGTAGACATATACGTTCACGTTAGATGTGCATGATATATATATATATATATATATATATATATATATATATATATATATTTATTTATTTATTTATATTTATATTTATTTATATTTATATCTATATTTATATTCATATAGAATACACATACATATCATGATATACGTGCGTGTGTGCCTTTGTCTGTGTTTGTGTGTTGGTTATGTGTTTATCTATTGTTTTGCGTGGTATGCGTGTCATGTGTGGGTGTGTAATGCAGTTTTCTCCAACCTTTTTTTGTTATGACGACAGCCAAGCCCGGAAGCTCATCTGCATAGAAGGTCTGCGGCGACCTACGAACATAGATGTTTTTGCTGCTAGAGTAAAACATGCTGACTCCTGGCTGTATGACCTCTCCAGACCTCCACGTTGGGATTCTGCTAAACTCGGGAGACCTGTCGAGTTCGAAAAAAGGAGGGTTTGGCTTTAGGATCTAGGATTTTGGTGCTTGTGGTTTAGAGCTCAGACAGTTTAGACAGGAAGCTCGAGATTGTCATGCAGGAGACGCAAGAGATCATAGCCAGGCTCTACTACTCTGCCATGGTCAGTTAGTTGCTGTCAGTTAAGTGAAGATGGACAGAAGTGAACATCCATGTAAATCTTTCGCTCAGTGTATACAGATAGTTAGATAGGTAGGTACATATACACATATACATATATATATACACACATTGTAAAGGAGATCGATACACGCAGTTGGCGGCTTTCCAGCATGCGACATTCCAGAGACGGCATGTGGCTTTTTTTTGCCAGGGCAAGGGGGTCGAGTTTCTAATCATCGTTTACGGATGCTGGCGCATGAGCTGCCAGGTGCACGCGGGCTGAAGATGGGGACATGTGACAGCAAGTGGCTCGACACGCAATCAGCAGATCTTCGTGCAGTCCCGCTTGCGACATGTGATCAGCAAGAACCAGGGACCCAGAAAGGACATAGGCAAAGGCATTTTCCCGAGATAGCCCCACCTTATTGGGCTTCGCTATACGGGGGCTTACATGGAGTATCCCTATCCGAAGTTTTACTCTTGTGCTTTCTTAGGGGCCCCAGGCAAGCCCTCCAAAATTACCCACACCTTCGAATGCAGAAGCTTTCGCTTGATCTTCATGCAGCATGTTGTCGATGACAGGGTCCAGATTTTGCAAGTGGCCTGCCCATAGGCCCCATAGCAGTTCCTTTTGGGGGTTCATATTTAGAATCCTGTAAAGTAATCCCCAAAAGGAACGACTATGGGGCCTATGGGTGGGCACTACGAGATTCAGAAGGCTCTCGGGTTTTGGGAGCTCTCTGTTCTTGAAAGGTACTTGGGTAAAGGACATTACGTACCCCAGCCCGCGCGTCAGCTACCTCCGCAGGTTAGGTGCCTGTCAACCAGGACTGGTACAGGATGATGGTTCTGTGGGTTGGACCCTAAACCCCAAAACCCTAAACCCTAAACCCTAAATTGCTGAGAGCGCCTGCCCTGCCCTGCCCTGCCCTGCCCTGCCCTCCTGCCCTGCCCTGCCCTGCCCTGCCCTGCCCTGCCCTGCCCTGCCCTGCCCTGCCCTGCCCTGCCCTGCCCTGCCCTGCCCTGCCCTGCCCTGCCCTGCTTGCAATGCCCTGCCTGCCCTGCCCTGCCCTGCCCTGCCCTGCCCTGCCCTGCCCTGCGCTGTATCACCGCTGCGATGGTCATTACTGTGGATCTCTATTTTGATCGGGGCGATGAACAGGCGGCACTGGAGGTATTCATGCATCCGAATATCCCTCCGTTGGAGGATGAAATATGGGATGACACGCGTCTACGTCCTGCCCTGCCCTGCCCTGCCCTGCCCGCCCTGCCCTGCCCTGCCCTGCCCTGCCCTGCCCTGCCCTGCCCTGCCCTGCCCTGCCCTGCCCTGCCCTGCCCTGCCCTGCCCTGCCCTGCCCTGCCCTGCCCTGCCTCCCTGCCTCTGCCCTGCCCTGCCCTGCCTGCCCTGCTGCCGCCCTGCCCTACCTTGTTCGCACTTCGAGCAGCCCTTACAGGGCGCGAGATGCAAGCTGTTTGTTGGAAACCTTTGCTTTTTGTCGAGCGGCCGGCACAGGCCGCGAGGACCCACAACCCGACAGAAACCATTTCAGCTGTGAGTTCTGGAGGAATATTGTTGTTTACATGTCAAGCTGCGAAAGGAAGCAGAGAGCAAGAAAGCCCCCCTTGAGGGGGGTTTGGGGGGTGAACCCTAAACCCTAATTGAGAATAGTTGGGGTGGTTGGGGCGGGACTACATGCTGACGCAAGCGCGCGATTAGTGGGCGCGCCCCCTATTCCTAAAGTAAAAGGCGCACCCACCGCGCGCATACTGTTACACACCCTAAACCCTAAACCCTAAACCCCAATGTGTGACTACAATCTTGGACCCCTGTGCCCTGCTACTAAGCCTTGCCCAGGACCTCGGAATCGACTTCGCCGCCGGAAGTCGTAAAAGCAGAGCCGACGCTTACAGACAAAGGCCACGACTTTGGGGCTTTGGGAAAAGGGTTTAGGGTTTAGGGTTTAGGGCTTCGGGAAAAGGGTTAGGGCCTAGGGCCTGGGGTTCGACATCTTGGTCCATGGTTGCTGGGGGCCTGACCGAGACCTCGAAACGCATAAACCCATACCGGCTTCTTAAAACTGGGGTCGCGTCCCGGTGGGAGGAATCTAAATAGTATACAGGGCACCCTGTCATGCTGATAGTCAACTATTAACGCAATGGACTAGGCACCAAATCGGAGACACCCACCCTATGCCTGAACCCCAAATCTCCGAAGAATATGTCCCGACAGGAAGTCATGCAAGCCTCCAGTCGATCTCCCAGCGCAGCATTCAGAGGATGGGCTGGAGGAAGGACCGACACCGATTGGCCTCAGGGTTACTTGAAGGCTCATGGGACTTAGTAAGTAAGGTTTTAAGTAGGTCATAATTATGATAACCCCACTTAGGGGACTTATAACCCCAGTTATAACCTACTTACTAAGTCCCCTGATCCTCTAAGTAGGGCCTACTCTACTGCTGGAGTTGTTTCTTTTGTGGGAGCCTCAATTCTCGAAAGTGCTTTCGTCCTACTGCTCGACATCCCACCACCAAAGGCTCATGATCCCTTCTTGTTTATGTGGAAGTTATGGTTCTTGTTTTTTTGGTGTCATTAATAATGTCATTACTATTAGTACTATGACTATGCAATCAAGCCTTTTTGCAGTAGGTCCTCTTCTCACAGGACCTGTCTTCTAGTGTATTTCCTTAGACCGCACCCGGAAGATGCACTCACCAACGTTCTTCAGGAGCCTTTAAGGAGCCCCCTTTACAGATACTTACGCAACTATATCATAACATATCATATCATATCATATCGTATCATATCATGTCATGTCGTATCATATCATATCATATCATATCGTATCGTATCGTATCATATCATATCATATATCATATCATATATCATATCATATATCATATCATATATTATATCATATATCATATCATATATCATATCATATATCATATCATATCGTATCGTATCGTATCATATCATATCATATCATATCATATCATATCATATCATATGTCATATCATATATCATATCATATATCATATATCATATCATATCATATCATATCATATCATAGCATATCACATATATATATATATATATATATATATATATATATATATGCGCATGTGCGTATACATATATATATATATATATGTATATATATCCTGTGCTGTTCTCTTCTACATAGTGCTATTGTAAATGCCAATTTTAAGTCGCTTTCTGTTCGATCCTATAATGTCTGTGTATATATATATATATACACCTACTGATTGTACGTGTGTATATATATATATACACACCAAGAAGGGCCCCGCACCGTTGTAGCAGAGCTCAGGACCAGCCAGACCACAGGGATCACCACGTAACGTTCAAAGAGGTGGAGCCGCCGAACGGGAATCTCGGACATTTCAGGGAGTTGAGGGCCTAGGGTTTAGCCTGTACGGCTTTCCATGTAGATTAGGGTCTAGCGGTTAGGGTTCAGGGCTTAGGCAGAGGGCTTGGCTTTAGCTTGTAGCTTCGAGCTTAGCAGAGTTCAGGGTTTTGTATTTGAAGGTTGTGGGGCTTGGGGTCGGATTGTGGGCTTAGGGCTGAAGGATTTTTTTTTAATAATATGGCTTAGGTTAGAGTCTAGGATTTAGGGCTTAGGGTTTTTTATGGCTCACAGTTCAGGCTTCAGGGCTTTTTGTTCAGTGCCTTTCGCTATGGTACCAACTCAGTGAAGTGCACTGTTCAACATTCAGTCTGACAGTGGGGCATTACCCTAGGCCCCATAGCAGTTCCTGTTTGGGAGTACCTTGTAGGAATCTGTTTGTATGAACCCCCAGAAAGCAACTACTATGGGGCCTATTAAGTATCGAAAGGTTCATTGACCGGCCGACCCTGCCTGTACCGATTTGCTGTTTGGGGTTTCCGATTTGGGAGTTTCCCAAAACTGAGGGGGACCTTTTTAGGGGGTCCTTGTAATAGCAAGGATCCTACTATTTAGGGTACTATATTAGGGTCCCTTATTTTCGCAAACCCCCATTTCGGGGCTACACAACACCGGCCTTGAAGCGGGGACCCGGCGTTCCCCTCGTGCTGTGAATTCACTGCCAGCGCTTCTACAGGCTGCCTCCTACTGTATTGCGAACATCAATGCTTTTAAACTCCGTGCCCCGAAGCCGCTTGAAACTTTACCTTGCATGTGCCGGAGGGTGTTGCGGTCTCCAGGTGGATGACTGATCAAAGCCAGCATGGGTGTTCTGATCTGCACAGCCGTGAGACTGAATACTGCACCAGGCATTGCATATCGACAGTGGTCTATAGCCTGTTGTCGGTGATTTTTGTGTGCACATAATCGACAAATAATGAGCATAGCTTAGCAGTACCTTGGACAAATGCACGAATTGACAGCTATCCGAGCGTACAAATACATAATGCGCATACATGTACCCTTTATATGCTTATACACGCACATACAACAGACAACAAAGATACATACCTACATACATACACACATCTTAAGCCCTACCTTAACCCCAAATAACCTACCTTTTTAAGGACTTATATAAGGAAATCATATTAGGGGGAACCCTAAGAAGGTAGGTTCTTCAGGGTCCAGGTAACCCCTCAACTACATACATACATACACACTGGCAGTACATAAGGAAGCATGAGATGCCTGTTGCCCGACGCGCCGAGGACCAGGAAACGGATGAGCGCATCAGGTGGCCCACGGCATACAGTCTTCAGTTTTAGGGTTCAGGGTTTCTAAGGCCGGGAAGAGTAGTGTTTCTACATGGTTGAGAAGCCAAGAAGGGCCTCGAAAAACCGTGTAGTGTGGCCCCCCCGCGAGGACTTGAGGAACTTAGCAGTTCAAAGAAATCAACCCCAAAGTCTTTCCCACTATGTAGGAGTTTCCGAGAATAGGGGGTACCTTACTTTGGGGTCCTTATAATATGGATCCTACTATTTAGGGTACGGTACTATATTAGGGTTCCCTATTTTCGGAAACTCCCATGTACTTGCGGGATCTATGCCAGGACTTCAGACATTCCTGGCATTTCGAATGCAAGCAAGAAGTCTGAGAGTCCTTGACTTGTCGTTCTGCAGTTGGTCGAGACCCTAACTCCTAAACCCAAGTAGTCGAGTACAGTCAACCCAGGTTTTTTGGATTTGTGTACCCTCCTTGTAGTTTAATTTGTGGTTCAGTGGTGTAGTTCAGAGCATAGGGTTGAAGGAAGCAAACCGAATCCTCCACAACTTCGTGCAGCACGCAGGTGAGAAGGAGGTCGTTGATCTGCGTCCCGATGAAGATTTTCCTGTTTTTAACCAAGGCGTGCTATCATTGCTTGAAATATGGAGATTCCTTACTATTGCGGATCCCTTTCCGGCGTTCTTGTAACAGAAGGGTCATACCTTCGTGGAGCCTACAACGAGCCTAGTTAATCCCCCATGTATGAGACTGAAGCGTTAGATATCGGGTTCCTTGAGAGACCATAAACGCAGGCTTGGGGCCTACGGTTAAGTGTTTGTTTGCGGTCTTGGTTAACGCTGCACAGCAGCAATTTCGAACATTTAGCAGCCTTACATTATACACTGAATCCAAAGAAAGGCCTTCAAGCCTACATGAATCCTGCAGGAAACCTACAAAACCAAAGCCATGAAGGCTTGGATCCCGACATCATCAAGCCGCAAATTGCATCCTAGGAGGACACGTTGATTTAACAAGCATGTTATAACCACAGTTGTGCACTCTGCGCAGTTCGTCTGAAGCATTCAAAACCCTCAGGAGCAAATGTGATTGCAATGATCATCATAGTCATAGACCGAGAACCAGTACTATTGATGGCAGCACTAAGCATAGCAGGCCGGAGTGAAATCTGCAAGAGCCGTTAAAGATGTATGTATGATATATGTATGGCATTATGTATGGGTACGTACTTCGTTTTCATGTGTTCATATGGTTATTTTCAGTAGCATTTGCCTTGACACAAACATCAACTTGAACATGAAGCATAACATCCCCAGGAACATGAACAATAACTTCAACAGTAACATGAACGGTAGCCCAAACGTTAAAATCAAATCAACAAAAGCGTTGTCAGTGATATTCACATTCAGAACCGCTCTGCTCGCACTGACATGAGCATGACCACGAACATTTTTAACATTAGCATTAAGGGGCAACGCTAACATGGACATCTACCATCGAGTTAGAACTCTTTTTAATGTTAATCGTGACAAGCAGACGCATGACAGTTAACATTAAGAACGGCAGCAACATCATCAACATCATTGAGATTGCCAGCCCAAAAAAAGTTGTAGATACACGAACAGTCATTGCCAATAGAGGCAGCATTTGAAAGAGCACTAACGTTATCGAGCAGCATTAACAGCGCCAGCATTCAGCATGATGTGCAGCGTTAGCATAAACGACAACACCAGAATCAGCACCAACGCTTGCATTGATGAGTAACATTCAACATGCAATATTCAACTTTGCATCTGTGTTAGCATCAACATCAGCATGCATGTTAACTGCAACATCAGCAGCTATCATCGTAATCATATCAACGACAACAAACTTCCGAGAACACAACGGCCTGGTTCCCTTGATCCTTCAAGCGGGCCCGTGGGAGAGGGAACCTGGGCAGCTGCACGGCCAATGCTTTGGCAGCTGCCTTCCACTTCACTGTCCACAAGATGACGGTGGAGGAGTGGCCGTTACAGGTTTAGGGTAGGGCGTGGCGAAATTTTCATGTACAGGGCAAGAAGGGGATGGAATCGCTCGCTGTCCTAGCCTCTGCATTGCGCCCTCGAAAGTTTCCCAAAGCTGAACTGAGCTCTCGAAACCCTGTACCACTGAACTTGCAAAGCATCAATAAAGGCAAAGGTTTTGACCCGAACCCCCTCTCACTGAGACAGCCGGGACCAGCAAGGATCACGCTGACTTTCGCGATTTCACTCCGAGCCGCCTGCTTCCTGGACTACTTAGAGGGTCATGGGACTTCGTAAGTAGGTTATAACTGGGGTTATAAGTCCCCTAAGTGGGGTTATCCTAATTATAGCCTACTTATAACCTTACTTACTAAGTCCCATGAGCCTTCAAGTAAAGACTTGGCTTTTTTCTGGTGCTTGAAGAACCGGGACACGTGCCAGGTGGGTAGTACTCATGGAGTCGTACAGCAGCATATGCTGCATATAGCCTGTATTCTACATGCTGAGTTCCCCGAGGCTAGCAAAGGCAAGGGGCCGCAATAATTTCAGTAACGGCAACACTGGCCATGACAGCAGCACTTGCAACCACCACCATCATCGCATCAGAACCCCAAGCACTACTACCAGCAAGAGTCGTCAACATGGTACAAAAGGGGCCTAAATTATTACCTCTGTTTTATTTATATATATATATATATATATGTATACACACAGTTTTTTTTTTGGAGGGGGGGGGCGCCGGGGGCACCTAATTATAATTATAGTATACAATACACCCCCAAAACCCTATTCTACTTATTAACGCTGCTGGATTACTGCAAGAGCACGAGTGCTGTTAGAGGCAATCTTGTCTCATGACACATCTTAGGGTTTAGGGTTCAGGGTTCACATGACAAATTGCAGCTTCCATGACTGGGCTCGGGGCTCTCAGCAGTCACAGGCGTTGAACTGGAATTGCAGAATTTAAGATCCTAACCCCTAAACCCTAAACCCTAATCCTTAAACAACTAAATCCCCTAAACCCTAAACCCAAGCCTAAACCCCCCAACCCTCAACCCTAACCCCTTAAACCCAGAACCCTCATTGAGCGGTAGGCCATCGGATGCACGTGTAAACTCACATCCTCCACAAAGATCCTTGCAAGTCCTCGAGCTATCAACAAATGGCCTGGGCATTGGATCATTCGTAATATCATGCCCCTATATGAACAGCCCGCTTCTATGTACACGATCAAGCGCCGAAGCCCTAGTCTAAGTTTTGAGGCTTCCAAGACTCTCAGGTTCATCTACTACAACGAGCGGTACGTCGAGGGTTTTGTCAGATGGGACATCGGCGGCATGCTCCGCGATGGTATCAAGGCTGGACGGCCCTTCAGGGCGGGAGTTTAGGCGTGGAGCTGCGATCTCACAGCTGCTAAGCTGCGTAGAGAGGGTTGGTGATTGCATGAGAACCTAAACAATACAACAATAAGAAACCCTGAACCAGAAACCCCAACACCTGATCGGTATAATTTAGTGGGATGTCACGGAGCTGAAGGAGGGCAACAGGGTTGCAGCATGACCACCTCTGACGATTGTGACTTCTAGAATTCCAGATTTGGCAGACGGAACATGAAATTAAACAAAAACCATCATGGCCCGTACCCTAACGCCTAAACCCCTTAAACCCTAAAGCCCAAGCTGGAGACCCTGACACCTAAAGCTCTTAAACCCTCAAGCCCAAGCTGGAAATCCTGACACCTAAACCCTTTCATGGCCGATGGTGCCATACCCTTCTTGAGTGTTGGCCGCTGCCCTGTCCAGACCATGGCTCGCGTCGGAGTTTGCCCAGAAAAAGTCTGGACGCACCACAGCTTGGATTAGGGTTAGGGTTTCGGGCTTTTGGATAAGAGTTTAGGGTTTAGGGATTAGGGTTTTGGGGTTTTATGGATCAGGGTTCAGGGTGTAGGGATTAGGGTTAGGGAATCAGGTTCAGAGCACACTCAACTAGGGCTTTTTGAAGTTACGGTTCCTGTTCTTGGGGGGATCCTTACTCGATTGGGATTCTATTCGGGGGTCTATACCAGGGTCCCTTGCATGTTCTGTTGCAATGTGGACTTGCTTGCTGTGCTTGGATGTTCGGACAAGAGATCTACCTGCTCTGGTGTCGGAGCCTGAGGTTTAGAGTTCACGTATTCTGGTTTTGGGGCGTGGCTGTCTTGCACAGCTAATTGGGAATGCCCTTGTATATGCTTACTTCAAGCACGACTTTCCGTGGGCCTGAACCGCAGACCCTGAGAACTGAACCATGGACTGCAAAAGGACCATGGCACTACCAGTATCATATAATATAGGGGCCTCAGCAATTACCTATACTGTTTTGGTGGTTGCTTATTATACTTATAGTAGAAGGGGCCCCAAAACCCTATTCGGCTTTCCCTGATGACTTGTTTTTCATCCCGGAGTGGAATCTTTTGGTTGCTTCTAATAACATTCAGCGACTTCGGGTTGAAGCTAGAATGGCATCCAATGTTAATCCGCAGGTGCTCCGTATCGCAACTACGGACTTTTGCGAAGCTGTTGGTCTCAAAGCAAAAATTCTTATGAATCATCCCTTGTCTGAAAAATGGCCGATTCCGAGATTCAGAAGGAAAGGCATTCCTATCCCTTGGATTCAACAGATTCGTACTCTCAAGGATGATATTGCCAATAATCGCGTTACTGTAAGGATTAGTTGCATCACACAGATTGCTCTTGACAGATGGGTTACTATGTCTTCTGATGAAATCCGAAACGCGCTTCCGACCAAACCTGGTCCAATCAAAAGGTTCAAAGCCGCCAAAAACCGCATTGCTAGATTTAAGGACGTTCTTGAGAGATTCAAACAAAACTTGATTCTTGAAAATGAATTTCACACGCACCTTCTTGAGCCGGTTTGGGCGCCAGTCGAAGTTTGCGCTTGCTGCAGTAAGACCCTTAACTTTTCTGCTGAGCCGCGTAACATCACTCGAAGATGTTACAGTACAGTTCACTTTTCTGTACAGATGCTCGACAACTGGTCATTAAAATATGATTCCATGTTGCGAGACATTGAAGGCATACTGAACAAACTAGCTTAGCTTGTGGTAGCTCATAAGCAGCTACGCTTTCCAAGGATGCAATAGACATCTTCAGCTTTGTTCGCCTCAGACGCATGTCCGATTTGCCCCAAAACCCTATTCTAATTATTATGGCCCCTACCATGTATAGTACCCTTATAGATCCCTTTTATAGTAGCCCTTATAGACCCTTTAAGAGAACCCTGTCCTATGTGCCGGCATTAGCCGGCATCCTCCCCGCCCCGCGGTGTCATCCCTCCCTCCATGTGGAAGGGCTTCAGGCTTCAGCTTCTGGGTTATTTAGGGCTTAGGGGTTCGGGTTTAGGCGTTCGGGGTCAGGGGTTCAGGGGCTTCGGATTAGGGGTTTAGGGCTTAGGGGTTTGGATTTAGCGTTTAGGGGTTCAGGGATTAGGGCTTAGGGGTTTGGATGTAGGGTTTAGGGGTTCAGGGGTTTAGGGCTTAGGGGTTTGGATGTAGGGTTTAGGGGTTCAGGGGTTTAGGGCTTAGGGGTTTGGATGTAGGGTTTAGGGGTTCAGGGGTTTAGGGCTTAGGGGTTTGGATTTAGGGTTTAGGGGTTCAGGGGTTTAGGCTTTAGGGGTTGAGGGGTTTAGGCTTTAGGGGTTGAGGGGTTTAGCGTTTAGGGGTTTAGGGTTGAGGCGTCGAACCGTGTGGGGTGGTCAGGCTGCAGTTTATCACTCGCGCGGGGGCACTGAGAGTTTGGAACGCAGGAGTTCACTTCGGTGCTACACTCTCACATCCGTCGTGTCTTGTTCAGACTTAAACAAACTATTAACCGTGTGTTTTGTTTGGTGCTGATGTGATTGCTATTGTAATTCTAATTGTGCGAGGGGTAGCTTGCCCTGAAAGGGCCTTGTTCCAACGAAATCGGTTGTTCAAGGTATGAAAACATCGGGGAGAAGTTCAAGCAAGAGCCAGAGTGGTTCTGCTACGAGCTTGCAAAGATGCTCGGCCGGAATCCTTGTATTGGAAAAGGTGGGAGATTGCGTACTGTGACTTTGTTGCAAAAATTAGGCGATGACTACACCTGTGTGCCTCCAGGGATGTTTAAAGTTGATTAAAGACTTGGGGTTCAGGATCAAGCTTTGCGGTTGAGGGTGTAGGGTTGAGGGGTTAGCCTCCACAAAAGGCCTATAAAACCTTGAAAAGTTTCTGTTCTGGTGGATTGCAAAAGCATCAGAAGCCTAAACAGCCGCCTAAACCCTGAGCCCCCAAAAATGGTTTTCGCCACACTCCTGAAGCCCAATCCCTTGAGCCCAAGCCCCAGACTCTAAATCCTGGCACTGTAATGCAACCTGACAGAGTCGGACTGCCAGGAAGTGCAAGATCGTTGGTTATGCGAGGGTGGCTCAGGACGGGGCTTGGGCCTGGGGCTGTAATTTTTTGAGCCCTGTGCGTGGGTCTCAACGTTTGAGAACTTTTGGCTTCAAGATTCACGGCCGAAGGGGCTCATGCAACATGGGGGGGGGGGGGGCATATAGACAGAAAAGGGGTTTAAGGCATTCTACTACGGTGCAGTCATAGTGGAGGACAAACCTCAACAAAAAAACACCATTGCCCAGTGTGCAGACGCCTACATTAGGAAGCGCCCCCTAGACGTGAACGGTTCTCGCGTTCACTTCTATTTCGGGTCCTCCAAAGCAACACCTGATAGAACTTCACACAGAACTGCTCCCAGAAAACCCTCAAGAGCCGGTAACCGTAATTCCTCAACAATACTTTGAGCAGCAAGCCCGGATCTCAAAAGTTAGAAATCCCACTACTTAGAGGATCATGGGACTTAGTAAGTAGGTTATAATTGGGGTTATAAGTCCCCTAAGTGGGGTTATCCTAATTATTTGCTACTTATAACCTTACTTACTAAGTCCCATGAGCCTTCAAGTAGCTCTCCTCAATTCAGCCCAAGTATCCGGGTTGCCGCCCGGGAACCGCGCCGACCCCTAGAGCCACGACCCTGACAAGAGCCGTGAAGCAGTAATAAAGGGGCCTTAACAAGAAAGGGATCCTTAAAGGGGTCTATTAGGGGTCTATAGTAGGGTTCTATAAGGAAAGGGGCCTTGATAATTACCTACAGTAGAAGCCAGAAAGTTGGAATAACATTATCGTAACCCCTTTAAGGTAAATTATAGGGGATCCTACCATTAATCCATATTCCAACTTTCTGGAGTTCCCTTTATACTGTTTTGGGGGTTCCTTACTATAGTTACAATACAATGGGCCCCAACACCCTACTCTAATGATTAAGGCCCCGATATTATGGAGGTCGACTACATGAATAATCGTTGTCCAAGAGGCAGCATCTGAGGTCCGAACCTAGCGTGAGGGTTCTGGAATTGAGGATGCTCCACTTTTGGGCTTGGGATTTGCACAGCCCCCAGGATGTGCGGCCTGCCCGAAATCCGAAAAACAGACTGTGAGAGAGACCACCAGCATGGTATGCACAGATCAGTTGAACCATGTTTATAACGCAGCAAACGAAATGCCTCTGCTGACGCAGGAGCTGACCCAGATGAAGATGTGCATCGCCAACGGGTATCCGTTTGTCTTTGGTTTCTCAGTATTTCCAAGCTTCCAGACGAAGGAAGTGGCATCGACTGGAAAGACGCTTGCATTAATCGGCATCACACAGCACTGTCACAAGTACATAGTTTTTCCAAATAGTACCGGTCAACCATTCAGGGGTTGGGGCCACGACTGTTACCAGTGTGGCTTCTACTCTTTCTGCCAAAAACATTCTCTTTAGGGTATTTTATTCATTAAAGTCAAACTCGAATGGGTTATTGCAGCAGTGGCTTTGCTTTGAGACTGAGGGCGCTCAAGGTATGCATACTACTGGCAGTGCCGTTATTAGCAGTGAAAAAAGTACGTAGCAGGAGTGGTATCACTCGTGCTGGTAGCGCATTCTAGCATGCAGCAGCAGCAGCAGCAGCAGCAGCAGCAGCAGCAGTATTCAGTATTCTTCATGCCATGGATTGCAGGATCCATCGCTTGTACACTGGTGAGCGTACTGTGCGTAGCAGTTTTGTTAAAATCTGTAGCTCCGAAGCTAACCCCTAAAAATTGAAACCCTAAACCCTCAACCCCTAAACCCCTGAACTCCTAAACCCTGAACCAGTGGCTACTCTAGAAAACGGCCTAAGGATGGTCATGCCCCTCCCGGATGAAGAGGAACGAGGAGGGCACGCCGCCCCTTGGGCACTATAGAGTGCTTGAGGTTGACATGAAGAATAGGTTTCCGGGGTCCAGGATGTTACGGGGTTGGGGCTGGCAGGTGTTTTTTAGCCTTCATGGGTTTAGTTAGGTTGTAGGTTGTTAACATGTCTTTGTTGATGTCTTGTCAATGTATCTGAGTTCTGCAAAGATGTTAGAGGGGTCTAGAGCTGCCCAGAGGGTTTACGGCTCAGAGTGCTCTTGCACTTCGGGTTTAGGGTCGGCAGTTGTTGACCAGTGAGATGTTTGTTTAAGAGCTACACGGTGTCAGACAGCGGACGGACCTCTACGAAAGACTTCGGTTCATGAAGCTGCAAGCTACAGCCACAACGCACGTGAGATGTTTTAATGAGTAAAGCGACGAGTACATCTTCCACATCACACGGCAAGCGATAGAGCCGCCCACTAGAACCTGATATACCCTACAAAAAGTTTCCTTCCACAAGCCGAACAAGCGACACTGAGGTTTGCGCTGTGGGCTACGACGATTTCCAGGACTGTCTAGGAACTTACAGAACACCTCAAACCCTAAACGATTTACAGGGAATTAGCAACTAGCATGTTTTCGATGGTTGATTGGGGTATTGTAGGAAGCTGATGAAGAAACCTTGAACCTTCACTGGGGCTCCTTCTATGAATCCTACTCTTTTGGGGTTATAGGCCCAGGGTTTCTTAATCAGGTTCCTACATCAACAAGGTTTTGGACTTGAGGAGTCTACTGCTTCGGGTTTGAAGCCAGAGCTTGCTCTTCAGGCTTCGCAGCTTGGATGACAGGGTTGTGCAGCTGAGTACATGATTAGGATAGGGTTTGGGTATATCAGTTTATACTTATAATAAGGAACCTCCAAAATACTCATTAAAGCCCCGTATATTAGAAAGCTTTCTCAGGTATGCAGATTCTGACAGGGGGTCTCGGCTAGCAGGCTTTTGGACGAAATGGTCATGCTGGGCTCAAACGTTCGGTAAGACTAGACTGGATTCCGTCTGGGGGTTTAAGCCTCAAAGCCACAAGCCTTGTGAGGCCTAGAAACTAGAAGTCTAGAAGCCCGCAGCCTAACCCTCAATCGCTAAGGCGTCATCCGCAAGGACGGTATCTATTCTTAAATCCTGACACAGATGTTTTCAGGGCGTCGTTGCTTCTGTGGTTGGGAGCCTCCAACCCTAAACCCCAAAACCGACACCCTAAAGCCTAAACCCTCAACTCTAAACACTACAAGCGGAAGCCTAAACTGAAGGAATGCTTCATCGTCCGCAACAGCTGGGGCGACCAGTGGGATCCTCAACACTCAGCGTCTTGCAAAGCCTTGTACGAGTAGCTTGAACAAGCTGTATTATCGTATATCATAGTATATAGTATAGCAAAATCATGGCACAGTATAGTGATGTTTTAAGTGGGGGTCTTCCGTACTTCGGGTAGGGCTATGATATAGAGACAGTCAGGGGATAGCTGTTCAAACTCAGCGCCTTAAGCCTAACCGCATGCATCACCCTGACCATTCATCTTCATCAGTGGATTCAGCCGCCATGTCACATCAAAAGTCCGGAGGCCCGTAGAGAATTAGATCTCCCTCATTCCTACAAGCTCCCTACACCCTAAACAAGAAACCCGTGGACCCTAAACCATCAAACCCAATCGCGAAACCCCAAATACTAAACCCATCGGTGTTATAGGTGGGCGCCCTAAAACCCTAAACCCCTCGGCTTTAGGTGGGGCGACAAGGGCTACTCTACATGCCCTATGCACCTTGGCTTTGGCGGATGGTGCCGGTCGAGACATCGTGTCCATTCAGGTTTAGCAGGTTTATCAAAACATATATATATATATATGATGTTATGTTATTCCACATGGTGTTTTTATATGATGCGATAGTGTGTCATACGATCACGGGGTGTGCGAAACACGCACCCCAAAGCGCACTATGAATTCTCAGCCCCTGGACAGTACTAGGTTGCATGATGATGTAGTGATGCTGTGTTTATGTCAGGTTCAGTGTTGGGTGCAGCCTTTGCATAGAGCCATGGGGTTTGTAACTTGTTTTATATGAGGGTGTTGGGTTCCGGCCCCTGAACCCTAAACCCCTAAGGCCCTAAACCCCTAAACCCTGAACTCCTGAACCCCTAAACCCCTAAACCCTAACCTTAAACCCCTAAACCCCAAAACCCCAAACTCCTAAACCCTAAACCCTAAACTCCTGTACTTTGGGATATGCAGGCTCCGGGTCTCAACAAGAGATCTTCCGTCCTACAGACTGATATAGACATCAATTTCGATATAGATATACTAGGACCCAGCGTAAGCCCTTATTCCTTTTTTTAGGGTTCTGGCTCCCTTACAGCCCCATTTATACCAAAAAGGACACCCTTTTTATTCCTAGGCTACTCGCAGGTCTAGTATAGATACAGAGAATGGCTCTGTTTTTGACAGGAGGACCTTGAGGTCTAATGGTTCGGCCCTCCACAGCCCGTGCTGCAACAGCCCACATAGTTGAACACTGAGTTCTGTCCCCACTAGGCCACTAGGCGTACATCACATATCCTACATTTTCCAGACCAATTAGGCCCTGAATTGAATCCAGCTGAGGCATACATCTGCAATCCAGACCTTGCAAACGACTTCTGGTCCATCGAGTGGGTGAAGTCTTTCGACAACGCAGGACTCTCAAAGGAACCTGCAGAACCCTAGTACCCTTAAAAGCCCCGAAACCCTAAACCCTATAGTACCCTTAAAGGAGCCCTTAAAGAAACCTTACATCCTATAGCACCCTGAAAGGAACTCTTAAAGATGTCTCACGGGGAGCAGGTCTTACGACCAGTCCTGGTTTGAATGGCTTACCCGACAGTTTAAACCTTTAATTTGTTGATCCGACACCCAAACCCTGTAGAAATGCGGTAACATAGGGGCCTGATGCTAATTATAGTTACAGTATAAAACACCTGTAGTTTTGGTATAGTGGGCCCCGAAACAGCAATATCACTATTAAGGCCCCTATAGTACTGGCTGAGTCCACAGGTTGAGGTTTACTCCTCTTGGCGACCACTCTACGAAAGGGGCCTTAATAGCTAGAATACAATAGTTAGAATAATCTTCTACAATTACACCAGTCTTTTCGTCGTTTACTGCGCGGGGTCTGTTTTAGATGCTTCCTAACGGGACGTGGCCAGGAAACGGCTGGGGATTCACGCTGCAGGTTGCATTTTCAGCATTTGAACAGCTGCAAACTCTTGAAGCGTGGGTTCGAGTTTGGGTTGTGTGTTTGCGGTTCGGGCGGGTTCGGGTGGAGCTTCGGTTTGCGGGGTTAAAAAATGTTTGAAACACCCGAAACATGCAACTGGATTGCGGTAACTCCTGCCATACGAAAGCTCGCACTGTTCAACCATCAAACCAAAGGGTTTCTAAGAACCCTCCCGGGAAGAAGTTGCAAACAGTTGCAACACCTTGCAATTCGGGACTGCTGCCATCAACATCATCATCAACCGTTCCGCCAACGGAAAAGACTGCAACCAATAAAGGGGCCTGAACCATTACGAATACTACCAATACTGTTTCTTACGGTTCCAACTACGAAGGCCCCCATATTCTCTTCCACAGGACCGAAAATCATGTGATCGGATGCTCCTCAAGCAGCCACCGTGACCGCTGTGAGTCAGGGATGTTTGTCGTAGAATGCCCCAATAACTCTAGGAATCTGAGGACTCATATATTAAGGCTTTTGGGCCCAAAGACCATACTATATAAGGCTGTTGGGCTAATTTCATGCCCAGGGTAACAAGCACCGACCCGAAACCCTTGCCCGGAAAGAGAAATTTAAAGATAGCCCGAGGCCCGGGTTAATTTACGTCCATACGACTGGGACTGCCTTTGGAATAGTGCCGCAGGTGGCCTAAGGCCTTGCGGCTTTTGAAGACTTCCTCCGTCCCCAGACGGTTGGGAAGGGGAAGTTGTGCCGAGCTTGCTGCCATCCCAACTCAAGTTGTGCAGAGTAGCGCTCCGCCAAACGGCCGGAGTTGTTGAGGGGCCGTTCTGGGCCGCGATATCAAAAAGGCGGGGTTAAGGCTTCTGGGAGTGTAGGGGTTGTCGATGCCATAAACCCCTAAATACTGTATCGTACTGACCGGCTTGGCAGAAACACACCGCCTGGACGTCTGAGAACTGCTTCAACTCTCGCAGCGTACAATGTTTTTTTCGGGAGCTTTCTTAGCGCAAAGAAGTGTCACATTTTGCAGGTTTTTCTTTTGCCGAGCTGACTAGAAGGGGGCCGTAGTCAAATGCTCAAGGCAAAGAAGGGGAGTGCGGTGTAGACACCGTAGCTTTATTGGTGACCTACTTACTAAGTCATCTGATCCTGCCGACAGACACCCCGATATTCGAAGTTTAAAGTTCAGAACCTTCTGTTCCACATTCACGTCCCCTACTCGCTTGCGGGTGTGACCACCCTGTAGACACCCAAGCAAGCAACAAGCTTGAACCTGTAACAAGCCCCAAAATATATCGCTCAATCCGGAGCCGCTGCCAGGCAGAGCTTATCGGCTCAAGCATCGCAGCTATTCTCCATTTTCCACGCTTTGCCGCTGCAGCAACTTGGATGTGATTCAGCATTCTTGAATAATTATGTATGAATTTTATAGGAACCGTATAAAAAGTAAGAACAGGATGCTGGGGAAGACTATATTATAAAATAATAATATCTTTACTGTAGTGCAACTTGAGATTGCAAAAGGCCGGTTCGCCATTCTGAACGGACTTCTTCCGCGCACTCGGCTAGGCATGCTGAGTACTTGGCTTACTGATCCTTCCCTCCTATGTTGCTCGACACTGAGATCCTTGCGCAGACACATACATCTGTAAGCACACGGTAACACACGTAGGTGCTTCAGGGAGTTTCCGAAATTAGCGGTACCGTATTTTGGGGTCCTTATAATAACGATCCTACTATTTATAAGGTGCTCTACTAGGGTCCCCTATTTCCAGAAAATCCCATCTAGAGCCCGCTACATCGAACCCAGTGTCGCCGAGGCACACGCCAGCGGAATGGGTAACTGCGATAGCAAGACTCTTGGTCCGAAACGAAAGATGATTCCGAGTTCCGACCTTCCACGCCCTACCGGAGCCCTCATACAAGCCCTTGAAGGAAACCGCAACCCGAAGCCTTAGTGCCAAACCCTAATGGAACCCTCATAGAAACCCTTGACGGAACAGAGCCCTCAACCACCCAAGCGGGCTTCTGATTGGAACTTTGTGGGCCCCCAAGGACGGAAACCCTTTAATCCCTAAAGCCCCAAACCCCAAGCCCGAAACCCTAAACCATGAACCCTAAGCCCCAAAATCCTCAACCTTTAACCCCAGAGCTAAACGGTAAAGCCTCGCAATTGATGAAACGAAGAAAACGAAGAGGGCTCCGGGGTTTCTGTATACTCTGTGGTCTATGTATTTAAAAGCAGGGAGCACAAGGATTATTAAGCCAGCATTACTACTCAATTAGGCTTCGCATTTTGCGCAAGCATGAAGCCGATCAGGGTCCTCTACCTTGGGCCTTTCGAGGTTTTCTGTTGACTTAGCTGCCTACTAGTTTAGTTACTACCCGGGTCTCCTTCTTTGTTGAAACTCCCGCCAAGGGTCTTCGTATTTCGCCAAAACCTTGAACCGTAAACCTTAAACAGTTGCCTGGGTGTTTTTGATGTAGGGAGAGTTTAGACGAGAGGACGACACTCCGAGTTCAAAGCAAGGGCCTACGGTTGAAGACTAGAAAGCAAGTTTCCGGAGTTAGGAGCTGAACTTAGCAGCCAGGTACTTGAAGGCTCATGGGACTTAGTAAGTAAGGTTATAAGTAGGTTATAATTAGGGTAACCCCACTTAGGGGACTTATAACCCCAGTTATAACCTACTTACTAAGTCCCCTGATCCTCTAAGTAAGCCACTAGCGTTTAGCAACTGCTGCATGGCATGATTCCTGCATGCCCTGAAAGGTTTCACAAACTCTACAAACCGAAAGAATAGATCCCACGGCCGCTTGATGGACTCAGGCACTGAAAGGCCTAACGCCTGTAGCGCCCAAAGCTCTCGAAGACCAGAAACATCCCAGTAGCACCCTAAACCCTAAACCCTTAACCCTAAACCCTAAATCCTAAACCCTAAACCCTTAAACCGTGGCCCGAATCCCCATACCAAAGCAGACCTAGGCCTACCAAACATCCCTACTTAGAGGATCAGGGGACTTAGGGTTCCTTAAAGGGCTCCTTAAAGGGTTTAGGGTTTAGGGATCTATAATATAAGGGTTCTATAAGGGGTAGTTTAGGTTACTTAGAGGATCAGGGGACTTAGTAAGTAGGTTATAACTGGGGTTATAAGTCCCCTAAGTGGGGTTATCCGAATTATAACCTATACTTATAACCTTACTTACTAAGTCCCATGAGCCTTCAAGTATGATCCCCAAAGTCCTTAATTGAACCTCAGAAAGAAACCAATCATGCGAGTTTCGTCTGAGATCAACTGTCGAGGAGTGCGGAGTCTGGCAGCGAAGTGGTCATCACAAAGCTGCAGCAAGTCCCAAACACAGGACGGTTTAAAGCCTTCTCGAGTTTTCGGGCGGCTTTGTATTTAGGATCTTAGGATGCAGGACTTAGGAATTTAGGGTTTCGATTCAGGGGTCTTGGGGTCTTAGGATCTTGGAGTTAGAGCACTGGGTTTAGGAATCAGGCCTGGGTAATTTAGAGTTTTGGGTGTAAATAAGGATCAGGATCAAACTTAGGCTGGGCGCAAGGGAAGGTGCTCTATGCAGCCTAAGGCTAAGGGTGGAGAGTGGAGTTTGTTCGGGAATGTTCGAGAACGGACTCCACCGAACAAACTCGAACGAAGCTCTGCTCAACCTCCAGACCCTCAGGGTTTTGATGTTCGGGCAAAAGCGAAACCCCGAATCTTTCAAGCTCCCAACCCCTGATTCCTAACAACAGCTTGGTCGTGCAAGAGGCGTCCGACACCCTGGAAGTCTTTATGGAACCCAGCAAATCCCTACCCCGAAGGATGTCTAGAACCCAGAGCAAGCCCTTATTCCTTTGTTGAAGGTTCAGGTTCCCTTCTAACCCCCTGTAAACCAAAAAGGGCACCCATTTTATTCCTCTGTTATTCTTAGGTCTAGATGTGGGTGGTTGTCAAACTTAGGGTCCCTTTTGGCTCCGCAGTATAATACGGCACCTAATATTTAGAGTACCCAAGAACGGACCCTAATTTTGACAACCACTCATGTGGCTTTCGCGGCCCTAATATAGTGCCCTAAATAGTAGGATCCTTACTATTACCCAAAATAAGGTACCATTTTCGGAAACTCCCATGTGGCTTCAGTCTTGCCAGGCATCCATGAGAGCCTTCAAAATCTTCCAGTGCGAAGCAACGAGAAGATGGGTTGGAAACCCGCCCCTCGGCACTCTTGGAAGTACGGTTGATGATATAAATCCTGCATTACCCATAATCAGGAATATACCATAATTCCCATAGTTTAGGGTCCTTAAGGTAATGCAGGATTTGTATCATCAGAAGTAGTAGTACGTACACCCTAAACCCAAAAGCCCGAGCCCTAACCCCTAAAATTGCAAGGTTTAAGGTTTGGGCTTTGGGATCTAGGGGGAAAATTGACGGGGGGGGAGAAAAATAATTTTGCAAGAGTATCCCATTGTCGCCCCTGCATACTTCTACTACAACATGCCCCACTCTGACCTTTGTATGAAGGGGCTTGAGGGTGCTTTACATACAGTAGAAGCCAGAAAGTTGGAATATCATTATCGTAACCCCTTTAAGGTAAATTATAGGGGATCCTACCATTAATCCATATTCCAACTTTCTGGAGTTCCCTTTAGGAGGTAGTTGCCCCGGGTCAGTTTGGACAGCTCAACAGCAGAAACGGCCATCAAGCAATAGCAGTGCTCGCCGCCGAATTCCAGCGTGGGGTCCCAGTGGCCAGTCTTGACTACAAGAAGTGCTTTGACTATGTCGGTCCGTCCGTTTTCTTCACTTTGCAGGATACCCTGAAGAGATAGTGAGGATGCTGCGCCAAGTGTGGCAGCAGCACCGCTGCCTAGAGTTCGGAGGATACATCAGTGCAAAAGAGACGGTTCGAACATCATTGCCGGAAGGAGATGGCTTGAGCCCTCTGAAGATGGCTCATCATCATGTCTGCACGGTGCATGGACATCGCTCAGCAAATGGGGGCCAGTTTTGTGTACTCCACCTTTCTTACTGACCACGCTCAGGTGATGTAAGGCATTCGGGGTTGGTTGCGAGTTGCCTAGCTTCGTTACGTCATGGTTTGCGGCTTCAGTATGGCGCGATCTAAGATCCATGAGATCTGTGTGGGTGGTGTGCCGACGCTGTAAATTCAACCCACTATATCTAACCTGACCCCTGTAGTTGTTTAATATACGGGGCTAAATCATTCCCAGTACTATTTTGGGAGGTCTTTGTTGTATTTATAGTATAATGGCCCCCTAAAGCTCTATTTACTCTATTCTTTTTATCATGTATTAAAGCCCCCGTAGTAGGTTGCAGCATGGAATCTCATGAACTTCGGATCTCCGTCCCTCCGTAGCCAACTAGCCGAGACTCAACAGCGTCAGCCCTAAGCCCTACTCCCCAAACCTTCAATCCACTATATCTACCCTAATCCCTAAACTTTAACCTCTATCCCGATCCCTGAAATCTGGCCTCTACCCAATCCCTAAACCCTAGTCTCTAAACCCTGATGCCGCAATCCCTACACCCTAATCCCTAAACCCTCAACCTAGAGCCCGAACACAGGATACGAGTCGCCCTGTCGGCACGGCGGAATCCCCTGCAGCTTCTACCGTGAATCTTGATCTCCAAACCCAATCTAATACCCCCCAAGCCCCTATCGAATTAATACCCCTCTTTTAAGCCTTAGAACCCCAAACCCCGAAGCCTTGGTATGGAATCCTAGTAGGACCGTTTAAGGAACCCCCCGCGTTGGAGCCCATCCATATAAGAGTTTCCGAAAATGAGGGGTACCTTATTTTGGGGTCCTTATACTAATGATCCGTACTGTATTAGGGTCCCCCATTTTCGGAAACTCCCATCAGAGCGGAAAAGGAGGGACCCGTAATAGGGACCCCTACCTTATAATGGGCTATATAATGGGTATATAATAGCTATATTAAGGGTAAAGACCTAGGGGTCCTTATTAAGGGTCCCTCCTTTTACCCTTGGATCCCATATCTCGTAAGTACGGACCCAGGACATGCCGGATCACCGGGACCATCACGTGAAGTTCAAGGACGTTGAGCCGAAGATGGGGCCCCTTTGCAGCCTTGAGAGCTCCAGGTTGCGGGTTTAGGGTTTAGGTTTTACGGGTTCAGGGCTTAGGGTTTAGGGTTAAGGGTCCAGCAATGTCGGATTTCACAGGTCCGCTTGAGGATTGGGATTTAGCACTTCATGGCAGTTGTAAGACTGAGTTTTGGTGGCAGATTGTCGCACGAAGCGGTTCCGCCAGTTTCATGCTTGCTTTCGCCCATGCCACAAACCTGCAGACAGCGAGCTCGAAGCCCCAATGGAGCCCAAACATAACGTAGGAGCCTGAATAATTACCTATACCATTTCGGGGGTTCCTTACTGTACTTACAGTATACTGGCCCCAAAGCCCTTTTAAAAGTACTAACTATTGAGGCCCGTATATTACACAGAGAGACGTGTGTAGAGCCCAAGCATACCCTGTATAGACGACGATGCCCCAGCCATTTCCGACATGAGCACTACTATCCTCACACCTTATACCCCTCATCCCCCAAGCTCCATGCCATTGAATCATGAAAGCTAGACTTCATACCTCGAAAAAGCACAAGCCCCCAACAGCCTCAATGCTAGAGCCATCGGTACCCTACACTTGAAAGACCAAGCCGTAAGCCTCAAAGCCAAAAGCCAAAGAAAACCAAACCCAAAGCCAACCCAGAAGCCCCCAGCCTCCACCCAACCAAACCCACACCGAGGATCCAAAAGAGGATGAGCGGCAGCGGAGACGAGATTCTGGGCTCTGGAGCATTATAGTAGAAGCCCAAAAGTCGGAAACCCAATAGCCTCAATCCTTAAGAGTAATGTATAGGGAATCCCAGCACTATTTGGCCTTAATCCGGTTTCCAACTTTATGGGTTTACTATATAGGGCCTCATGACCTAATGAGTAGCAATACTGTTTCGGGGCTCCTTGTTACAACTACCCAGAGGCTCCAAAGTAGTTCCTTTTCGGTGTTACTTTTGAGGGTTCTAAATATGAACCCCAAAAAGGAACTACTATGGAGCCTTAGGGTAGATTATCATACACCGCAAAGCCCAATTTTACTCACCAACGGACCTACAGTTTCCATACTTTACTTACCTTTTGGATCTGTTCCTTACAGGAAGCATTCTGAGACACACCCTAAACCCTGAACCCCGATCCTGCAGACACCGAGATATTAAACCATGGCCCCAGACCCTACAACCCAAATCCTAAACCTCAACCCCTACCTTAACCCCACGTAAGCCATATGTGTACATGAAGAAATCAGAATCAGGAGCCCGAAAAAAGGTAGGTTCTTCAGGGTCCAGGTAAAGCCTAAACCCTATCTGGTTACTTCTTGGTTCCTGAGTAGTACCCTTCTGGTTTTTTTTGTTTTAGGGTCCCTTTCTTTAACGCCGAATAGCAGGAAAACAAGGCAACCCTATTATAAAGGGGCTACTCAGGATTAGGGTTTTAGGGTTTAGGGTTTAGGAGCCTGGACCTTCAAAGCCCAGGATTATTGACCTCCGGCCCGATGAGGCGTTCCCCATCTTCGACCAAGGCAGGGTTTGAGGATTTGGGGTTTAGGGTTTTCAGGGTTTATATGGTTTGGGTTTTAGGCTTTTTCGTAGGACTGCCTTGAAAGGGCTACGATCCTGCAGACTGGATCGAAGTTTGTTGTCCATGTCGGTCATGTCAGGAATCCCGTCTCGGCCATTGCCTACTTGAATAGCAGTGTCGCGGCTGTCCATGTTATCCGTCATGCTGGAAGTAAGCCTTAAACCCTGAATCCTATGCGGTGTTGAGAACGAAGCCAGTTTTAAGATGTCAAATGCGCTGGCACAGAACACAGGATGCTAGCAAGAAGGCCTTTGTGGATGTGAGGTGAGGGTGGATTGTTAAATGCCCTGAAGTACTTCATCATATCCCTAACGACTCAGGAGCCTACACAAAGCACTAAACCCCGAAGCCCTAAATCCTGTACGTTTATCCCGACCCCCTAAACCCTCAACCCAACCATCTTTCATGCCGAAGAGGCCATCTGGGCAGTTGTACGGCAAACGCCCTTGCCGCCGCCTTCCACTTCACCCTCCACAAGATGACCGTGGAGGACTCCCGTAGGTCTGGGGGGTTGGGGCTTGGGGGTTTTAGGTCTACCCAGAGGCTCCCAAGTAGTTCCTTTTCGGGGTTACCTTATAAGGTTCTAAATATGAACCCCAAAAAGGAACTACTATGAGCCTTAGGGTAGAGTCTATAAGGCTTCAGGGTTCTGGGTTTGGAGATGGTGTCCCCCATCGCCGTAGTGGACCCCTTTTTCAGGTCTGCAGCCTTTCTCTCCCACTCCCGGAGAGCACCTAGACCAAAGCGCCACATCCAAAGCAGTGCACATCGAACCCCTCCAAGACCCCGAAAGCCGCTCGGGGCCGGGTCCTGCAGCGTTTAGGGGTCTAGAGGGTTGGAGCCAATGTGTTTTGGCTGTTGGTTCAGGGTTTGAGGTTTGGGAGTGCCGATGTAGAATGGCGTGTACCCAAGCTTTGTAGGAAGGAGGCGGTTCAATTTGTCCCTGAATATGGAATTCAGCACCTCGTACCTGACCACAGTATGCCTGAGACTTGACTCCGAAATCCTGGACCAGGAACTTGCCGGAAACCCGGATCCCAATTTCTAAACCCTAAACCGTACACCCTGAATACCTTTTTCCAAACTTCGAAGCCTTATCATCTGACTCTTCTCGCAAGGACCACCCGTACTTCAAAGACTTTACTCCCAGCCGACTGCAGCCGGACAGACACAGATCAGGAACCCTAACCCTAGACCCTAAACCTAAACCTAAACTGTTGAGCGGGACATCCCCCAGACTCCAATATCCCTTAGGAAATTTTCGCAAGTCTAGGTGTTAAGAATTTCTGAAAAGCTGAGACTCCAACTGCTCTAATCCAGGCTCTCCTGTCTCTTCGTCTGCAGAGTAGGGGGCCTGAATCCTTGATTGTGATTGTCACCATCTACGATTACTGATGACTGTAGTTTAATCTGCTTCCTCCGTGATGCACTAGTGCTGCAGTTGTCACTAATTGCGGCTGTTTCACCGTGTGCCAGCACTGCTGTTAGTACACTGGCAAGTTGAACCCGAAAACGAAAGCTGGAGCGCATTACTCAAGGGTCCAAAGGACTCAATAGTTAGGTCCTCGGTTTTAGGGTTGTAGTTACGTAGGTTAGGATGTTGGAGAGTGTATGATTATTAGGTACTTGTACCCTTGGGGATTGCTCAGGTTCATCTACTACAACGAGCGCCTCGTAGAGGGCTCTGTAGACCACGACGCTGGAGCATGCCTCCGCGACGGCATCAAGGCTTCCCGTAAAGATTGTGATGCAAACTGAGTTTCAGGCTGCAGGGTCTTTGGGTCGTAATAAGGATATTTAGGTGGGAATTTGGGTTAAGCCGTCGGGGGGTTCATGGTTAGTTTGGGCTTTGGGGTTCATGGCTCCGAGACGAAGGAGGTGCGGATGTTCTCTTCTCAGGCCTTTGCGGTTTAGAGTCTACTAGGCTGCCCAGTAGTACCCTTATTCCCTTTTTGTAGTCCTAGGTTCCTTATAAAGTTATCCAATGCCAAAAAGAGAGGCCTTTTTATTCTTAGGTTACTGGGTATCCTAGTCTAGAGCACCCGACCTCCCCGGATCAACTTGTCTTCAGGGCCTCACCTAGGTAGGGCTTTGGGACATTTTATATTTTCCCTTATTGGGCTTAAGAGGATCTTACCTACTAATATTTTTCAAAGGCTCTAAAAGCCCCACCTAGCCACCCCTCAACTCAGAACAACTCTGATCCTTAAATCTTAGACTCTGGAGCCGGCTCAGTCTTCGAGTTCTTCGCGCCTTTGTTTCAGGGTTTCTGGCTGCTGTACTGGGGGATCCCATTGACCACTCCACTTGTTGTGGGACTTGGTGTTGGAGAGTCGCACACAGTCTACCTATCAGTCTGTTTAGTTGTTGCGAAAGAGTGTCTGAACAGACACGTGAACTTTAAGTTGTGAATCCCGAACTTGCATCCTACACCTTGCCAACTGAATTAGTCTACTCCGGTTAGTTTTACACAATACCAGTTTCCTGGAAAGGAGCGGGGAAGAAACTCGGTCTAGGGCACGGGGCATCCGGCAGTCGTACGTCGGTACTGCAGTGACAGGACATGTTAGTCACACTACTTCACCCCTACCTTGCAATCCCCAGCCTAACCCCTCAATTGCCCTGCCACAGACCATGGCGCAGATTGGAGTGTGTCCAGAACTCAGCTGGAAGACGTTCGGCTGCAGCAAGCGAATTCTGGCTGTTCGTGACGTGAGCTCCGTTCACTGCAATGCACGCATGGTGCCCTGAACTCTCAACCCTAAACCGTAGACCTTTCACCGAGGAGACCTTTCAATGAGAGTCTTATGCGAAGGCAAAGGAATACGTGCTAGCATTATAGTAGACCTCTAGAGGTATCATAAGTGCTTTTATTTGGAGTTGTCAGTTATCAGCACGTAGAGCTGTACTCGGGCGTAGTAGTTACACTAAGTTCCTGTGAAGCAGTGGTGGCAGTGGTGGCAGTGGTGGCAGTGGTGGCAGTGGTGGTGGTGCTGCTGCTGCTGTTGCTGCTGCTGCTGGTGCTGCTGCTGGTGCTGCTGCTGGTGCTGCTGCTGCTGCTGCTGCTGCTGCTGCTGGTGCTGCTGCTGGTGCTGCTGCTGGTGCTGCTGCTGCTGCTGCTGCTGCTGCTGCTGCTGCTGGTGCTGCTGCTGGTGCTGCTGCTGGTGCTGCTGCTGGTGCTGCTGCTGGTGCTGCTGCTGGTGCTGCTGCTGGTGCTGCTGCTGGTGCTGCTGCTGGTGCTGCTGCTGGTGCTGGTGCTGGTGCTGGTGCTGCTGCTGCTGCTGCTGCTGCTGCTGCTGCGGTGGTAGTGGTAGTAGTAGCAGTAGCAGCAGGGGTAGGCAGTCGCATTAGCACTAGTACCAGCAGTAGCAGGAGGAGGAAGAGTACATCAGTAGCGATACAGCAGCAGCAGCCGTAGCAGTGGCAGCAGCAGTAGCATGAGCCGTAGCAGTAGCAGTAGCAGTAGCAATAGCAGTAGAGCAGCGGCAGCCGTGCAGTAGCAACATTTGCTAGTATTCTTGGGGTCTGCAGTTTAATCGTTTCCATGACTAGCATAGCTTTTTCTGGGATGCTCCTCAGCGTGTCAAAGGTACGACGACAAAGGCGACTTCTTCAAGCAGGAGGGGGCAGCAGCATTCCGAGTTCCTGGGCATAAGGGATCCTACATTCTGACAGAATCCAAGTTTTAAGTTCCGGGATCCTAGTCTTAAGTCCCAGTAAACCCTATAACCCCAAAAGCCGCAATCATTCGACCTTTGAACTCAAATCGCCCACACCCCAAAACGAAACCTTGAAAAGAAGCCGAAAACTACACCTCGACAGAAGACCGTAAGGTTTTTATGGACTTCACAAGGTTTCAAGAGGCGGTCAAGCCACGTCGTCCAAGATGCAGTGCACTCTCCATAGTATGGTAACTACAATTAGATGGGTGCCCTGGCAAAAGGAAGTAAGTTGCCTTCTAGAACCGATGTAGTACCTCATGTTTAATGCAACCTTTATGGCAATGGAACCCTAGTAGCAACCCAAAGACGAACCCTTTATAGCAACCCCTGTATTAATAATTGCCTTGTTGCAAGCCCTTAAACCCTAAACCCTTAAAACCTAAACCCCATAAGCTCTAAAGCCCTCGACTTGAAAACCCGAGCCCCTTAAACCCCTAGACTTGACCCCGAAACCCTAAACCCTTAAAACCCGCAGCCATTTTGGTTCAAGCTTTCAACACGGAGTCTGTCCTGTCCGGACAGGTTGCTCAGACCTGCCGCTAATCCAGCGCACTAACGAAGAGCTCTCGCGAGTCGATCGCGAATTCAAGGAGGCAGGGAATGGGAGCGAGCAAAACGAGTCACGTGACCGTAAGTGTGAGCACCGCAGGCTGCAGCGGCCTGGGAGCGGCATTACAACGCCGAGAGCAAAGGTGGTGAACCCGCACCCCACGGCTTGCTGCCCAAGCAGCATGTGGAGGGCGAGGTCAAGCGCTTGGCAGGGTTTCGCATGAAGCTCGTGAAACAGATCCGGGCGGCTCGTTGTAGGGGTGGCGGCCCTACAGTCATCCCGGACGCCGAGCTCCACCCCCTCGCCCGCAGCACACGCCGACCGCAAAGCCAACCCAACCAGCGACCGGAAAACTGCTCCGCCGTGCCGGTGTCGCAGCTGCACAAGGCGGGACACGTGCAACACGGGGACAGTCTTCCAAGCGAACGTACAGCTTTATGGCTCTGATGCGGAAGACTTCTTCCGGGCCATGTTGGCCGAGGGTCCCTTCCCTCCGCAAATTTGCTGCTTCGCCAGCCAGAATGTCCTGACCAGACACTTCGGCTGCGAAGTTCCGGAAGACTATCCTTTGCCGCCCCTCCCGAAACCGCGCCAAGCCGTCAACAGGTGCATGCCCGTGTGCGCTTTCAAGCACCGTGGCTGCAAGGGAGGGCGCGGGTGCCCTCGCACGTGCACAAGCAGAGGGGGCGCTGATTCCACAGCTAGTGGAGGACTTCATTGGTCCGATCCAGCCCACACACGGGAGGGCTCCTCCGCCGAAGCGTCCAAGGACCCTCGAGCAACAGCTCATGTGTGGCCTGGAGTTGGTGGAAGGGGAGCTGCAAGCGCAGAAGCAAGGGGAAGCGGAGGTGGAGGTTCAGGAGATGAAGGGCGGAGGGTGATGCGCTGGCAAGCTTGACGAGCGTGGGAAGGAGGAGTATGTGGGCAAGCTGAACCCAGGTATGCCGAGCACGCAGCAGGCTCGATTCTCTAGGAGCATTGCAAGCACACGAGCAGAGACTGGAGCGTTTTCATTCAGCAAGAGCGAACCTCCTCCTTCGACCATGCTCTCGAATTAGTAAAGAAGCTGCTTTGCGTGTTTTCAAAGTGCGACCTTACTTGCTGCATCGTCCATCAGAAGCAGCCTCGGCAGAAGACCGACAGGGATGGACAACAATGGTCCATCAGCCATCTTTCAATTCGCCGAAACCAGTTCGGGTTGCCATCACTTTCAGGATTGAGAGTCGTGCTCGCAAGCGCCTGAGCCTGAAGTCAGCACTGGTACCATGGTGAACAATCGAAGTGGTTCTGAATGTCAGGATTGAGTCGACTCCCAAGACACAGGCCGGGTGCTCTTTTCGAAGACCTTTGAGAGCATCCCAGACCAAGAACTGTCGTTCGGTGACAGGCGCATACAGTTAAGAGCTCGCAACCTGCGGTCTGGGGCGGCTCCGACATGTTTGCCGGCCAATGATGGTGACAGCACTAGCTACAGCACACAACAGTACACGGGGCAACACATTGTGGAAGGCACATGTATTGATTGCAGAAAACGCGTGCGGCAGCGCAGGCGGCGAGTTGCGGTGAAGACGATTGGACAAAACTCAGCACGTGTCGTGCCCACCATATATTCGACACTGTGGCAAGACAGCGAATTTGGCGCAAAAACATGCAGGATTGGCGGTAATCCAGAGCACAAAATTCAGGAAATGTCGAGTGAGTGTGATTTGACTGCAAACAGGAACAATGCGGCGGGAGCACGATCTCGGCAAATGGAGCACGAGTCAAACCCGGGCAAGGTGCACGGCGCTGTGGCTGGAGAACGATGTCGAGATGTGAGAACGCATTGACTGTGGCAGGGAGACGACTCCCGCTCCAAAAATATGTAGCAAGATTTGATAGCGGGATTGAGATTTTTTAAACCAAAAATCTTTCAGAGCACAAAAATGCAGAGACATGAGCTAGCCTCGTCGTTTTGCAAAAAAAAAACACATGCTGGTTGCCGGAAAAGAACATGCCAGGCGCGGTAATTCTGTGCCTCTGGCGGAAGCACGATTAATTTGTACGACATTTTGGCATAGCCCGCCTAAATCCTGAACCCTAAAATCCCGTGCACCCTAAACCCTAAAAAAGCCCTAAACCTTTAACCCTAGAAACAGGAGCCAGATTGGACCTGTTACGAGCTTGCCAAGAGTCCTGGCAGCAAGCTGGGCTTCAGAAGACCCAACTTTGAGGGTTCAAGGGTTTATCTGGTTTTTGGATGGGGTTAGGGTTCAGAATTTCTTGGGTGTAGGGGCCTACAGCCTGTTTAAGGCTTGGGGATTTGGGGTGCAGGGGTTGGAGGCTAAAGTTTAGGGTTCAGGGTCTAGAAGGGTTCAGGTGGTTTTGGGGTTTACGATTTACATAACGTCCTGAGAGCGATGATCGTTCCTGTCATTGTCAGGGTTTAGGCTGACTTTAGGGCTTTGGGTTGCAGCGTGAGGGATGAGACGAACATACTCTTGAACCCTAAGCCCTACACCCCATTCCTTTATCAGGACTTTCAGGGCGGGTTTCGGGGCTTTCGGTCCTACACGGAAGTTGCTCGGCATTTGCAGGGAGTTGTTAGAGGGGTTCCAGGCTCTGCGGCTTGGGGATACAAGAGTTCCGCAGTTGGGGCGCTGGTGTGTACTGCCCTGAGAAACGGAACTCAAGCTTACCCGTGCCTGGTCGTGGAGTAAATTTCTGTTCTGTGTTTGCACCCGCCGTAAACACTCGAAGTTGCAAGTGCTGAGTCCAAGAAAACCTGAGCTTACTCGCTTCAGAACTGCTTAGCCCTCCGCCTCGAGACTAAACCCCTAAAGCTTCCGCCCCAAACCAAAGGTGCAAACTTGCAGGGTGTGGGGTTCATGGCCTTTTCAGGGTTTTTGGAAAACTTCGTGGCCGTCGAGCTAAGAAAGGGGTCTGTTAGGGGTCTGCAGTAGGGTGTTCTATGAGAAAAGGGGCCTTAGTAGTCACCTTTACTATTTAGGGGGTTCCTTAGTATAATTATAGTAGACTGGGCCCCAAAACCTTATTGTAATGATTAAGGCCCCTACTTGCAATCCTGCTACAGGTCTAGTGAATCCACAGTGTCATTGAAAGCCTCCTCAGAGACCTAGCTCGAACCCAAAGCCCCAAAGTCAATCCATGGATTTAACTCGGCATGCGGGAGGCGGGCTGTGCATTTCGGGATTACCGTAGGGACTCAGGCCTTAGAGTTTAGGATTAAGTCCACCAATAGACCGAACAGGGTGATCCTGAAGACAACTTCGGCATATTGCGGCTGTGGGTAAATAGCATGTAAGGTTCGGAGTACTGACCGAGCACTTCGCGAAGCCCCGAAGCCACAAACCCTGAACGCTGGAAGTCCCACAAAACCTTGAGCTTTGCTAAATACTGAAGCCCTCAAACATTCAACCGCTGAAGCCCAAAAGACGTTAGGAATCCCAAACGGACTGATTGAAACAGAAGTAACATCTCCGTACAGTTCTTGTAAAGTTGTAAAGCTGCACCTAAAGGGCCATTTCTCCCCAGGAAGTGCAAGGTCGTCGGCTATGCGAGGGTGGCGCAGGACTTGAACCCGCCACATCATCACCTTTTCGGCCGTCGGATGGTTTAGGGAGTTTTGTGTTTTGAGGGTTGGCGTGTTTAGGGTCAAGGGCTAAAGCTTACCCAAGCTTCGATTAAGAGCGCTTTTCTTGAGGTTTAGGGTCTAGAGTCTAGAGTCTTGGGTTTCAAGGTTCCACGCTTTTGGAAGTAGTGCCTTCTTAGGACGGGCCTCCTCCTGCGCATACCGTTCCACATGACTCTGGGCAACGCACGGTCGCAGATGGCATTCATAAAAAAGCTCACCTCATCCATACGATGCGGCTTCTTTTAGGTTGGGCAAGTTTGTGCATTGCGGCTTGCCACCGCAGAATCAAGATTTCACGCAGCAAGTGCAAGCAGGCCAACACGCCGCGGCAGTGCTCACCTTGCCCTAGTCACGAATCTCTCTGGAGCGACACTTAGACTTCGAACACGCGCAGATTGCTTGCAAAGCCTGGCCCGGGACGCTGTGGACCATCGGATTGCCGGGACCGGTCGGTTTCCAGATCTGTGATGGTCCTTTCGGGTTTACAGGGGTTCCCCGCGGGGCAGGGGACTAGGGTTTGGGGTAGTGTGAAGGGTGTCTGAGGCAAGTCGGCAAGCTGTCCTAGATAAGACAAGCTGCTTACGAGGTTGAATATTTGCCAATACCTGCCAATACTGGTTGGGGGTTCCCTATCTTAAATATAGTATAATGGGCCCCAAAACCCTCTTCTAACTATAAAGGTCCCGATATTATGGGCTGCTGCTTTCTGGTTGAAGGAACCTTCAAGCCCTTAAATGGAGCTTCGGAAGAGAAGGGCTGTTTAAGGGGTTCTTATAAGGGTTCTGTAACTGTAACAGTGTTACAAAGTTTGCACGAGCTCTACAAGGTTTTTACATGCCTGCCACAACCCAAGATCCACCCAATCACCTTAGGCTCAAACCCAACAGTTCCAGACCTCCGTTGTAAAGTAGTCGAATGCTTCTTGAAACGTTCACAAGGACACTGAAGCCCCAACTTCCATGAACAGGAGCTGACACAGATGAAGATGTGCATCAAGAGCCTCGTCTGCGAAGTCGGAGATCGGTACTGTAAGTAACGGTTATCACGAAGTTAAGGCCTTAGCCCAAGCCTCTAGCCCTCTGTGGGAGTTTCCGAAAATTAGGGGTACCTTATTTTGGGGTCCTTATCAGAAGGATCCTACTATTTGGGGTATTTTGTTAGGGTCCCCTGTTTTCGGAAACTTCCACAGGGGCATTGCTGAACATTCAGGACTCTATCATCCTTTCGGCCCCTTGCTGAAACGTCGCACGCATGCATGCGGACTAGTATTTTGCTGATGTGCTGGTAAAAGTAATAAGAAGAATAATACAGAAGCCTGTGAGTAAGCACCTGTGCTCCTCATTTTGATGATAGTGTAATATACCCCAAACCCTAGTCTGCTTGCTAAGGCCCCTGTACTTTTGACCACCAAGAAGTCCGACTACCTCAAATCGACACCCACCCAGAAGCCCAGAGATTTATATGTTTTTTAATTAAGGAATATACCTTAAATCATATTAGGGATCCTACTATAATTTAAGGTATATTCCTTAATTAAGGGATATTGGAGTCTCTAGGAGAAGCCCAAATTATCAGACACAAGATTCTCGGCACTGTCCACGAAGTCCGGTCGTGAGGGTTCCTGTAAAGGGTTCCTTACAGGGCTCGAAGTAGGATTCTACACTGCAGTGGCTGAAATAATTGCCAATGCTATTTTTGGGGCATATCATAATCATAGCATAATGGGCCCCGAAACCCTATTCTAAATCTTAAGGCCCCCCTTTTGGGATGTCTCTCTCACTACTGAAGGAAGGGCCGCAGATTTGTCGGTTTAGAGTAGAACCATGTGTTCCGGCACATTACATAGAATGGCCTGATCTCGAAGCTGGACGTTGATTCGAATCAGAAATATGGTATCTCATTCGCAGCGGAGCGCGGGGGGCGTTCAACCTCCGCAGAAATCCCGTCCCAGGCAACAAAGGGCTATAGGAGTTCAATCCTAGCGGCCCTAAACCCTGAAGCCTTCGGGCATAAGACCCCGAAAGAACATCACAAACCTTCTGTGAATCTTACATTGACCGGCAAGTGAATCCAGAAACATGAAGCTACCCCCACACCCTCAACCCCAACGTCAGGAACGGATACCCCTTCGTTTTTGGTTTCGTCGTCTATCCCAGCTTTTCCAAAGCAGCGGCGGACGGAAAGATTCTCGGACCTGGTTTAGCAACAGCGCCACGGAGCATCCCCTCCAGAAAGTCTAAGGGTTTGGCTTCATTCTTTACGAAGTCTTGTATTTACAAGGTTGCGAGTTCAGTGAGCCTCATTGACAGTACCCATTTACAGTAGCGCCCCCAGTAGTTAATCAATCACATAATCCTTATAGTAAGCTCAGCCCCATGACCCAAACACAATGCCCCAAAGTCCTACCTGTAGCCGAAAAGACCTACCCTCTTTGGGTTCCCTGTTGTGGTTTCTATAAATAGCTCCTTAAAAAAGGCAGGTCTTTTGCAAGCCCTACCTCAACCCTGAAAATCCTACCTCTTTAAAGACATCATATGAAGGAACCCTAAAACGGTAGGTTTTTTTTGGAGGGGGTTGAAGTACACCCTAAACCCTAAGAATTAAAGCAAACCTTAACCCGTAGCCCAAGCCCCGCCCTGGGCTTTCATCCGGCATCCGAGTCCCGAGCCGCGGAGCAGAGCTAAGCGCGAAACTCCAAAAGGGGATGGGGGTTTAGGGGTTTAGGGGTTTAGGGTTTAGGGGTTTAGGGGTTTAGGGGTTTAGGGGGTTTGGGGGGTTTGGGGTTTAGGGGTGTAGGGTTTTAGGGGTTTGGGGTTTAGGGGTTTAGGGTTTAGGGGGTTAGGGGGGTTAGGGGTTTAGGGGTTTAGGGGGTTAGGGGGTTAGGGGTTTAGGGGTTTAGGGGTTTGGGGGTTTGGGGTTTAGGGGTTTGGGGGTTAGGGGTTGTTAGGGGTTTAGGTTTTTAGGGGTTTGGGGTTTAGGGGTTTGGGGTTTAGGGGTTTGGGGGTTAGGGGTTGTTAGGGGTTTGGGGTTTAGGGGTTTAGGGCTCAGGGCTCGAAATAAGAATCTTGCAAGGAGCGCTCATGTGTTTTGGAGTTGAACGACGAGGGTCTGAAGGGTGATGCGGAGTGTAAGGCTAACGACGAGAGCTCGAAGTCCATACCCTAGGCCATGAAAACGAAATGCAGGGAGGAAACAGACCCTCAGCCGAAGTTCCTGCACCCTAAACCGATCGGCTCGTCTCGATTTAGGGTCCCGAAAGCACCCTAGTCATGCAAACTTCATAAGGTCATAACCCTAAGCACTTTCAGCTCCCCGCGGGACAAATACTTTGAGACGGTCTTTGTGCTCAACTGCAAAGCTGCTGCTGGGCTGGTAAAGCCCTTTCCAGGCCTTAAGCCTTATGAAGCCATTCAGAAAACAAGGAGCCCTTACTTAACCAATCGACCATCGGTAGAGCCCACAAAAGAGCCCTAAAGCGCTCAACCCTAAAGCCCTCAACACCAACACCCCAAAACCCTAAGCCGTGAAACCCTAAAGCCCTAAACCCTAAAACCTCAAAGAGACCGAAATGCACAAAGTCCTCAGGATGTGCTTTCCGGAGGCCGGTGAGCAACCTCGGGGAGGCCACGCGGCCACTCGGATGCAGCTGCAACGGAGTAGTGGTTTAGGGGTTTAGGGGTTAGGGTTTAGAGTTTAAGGTTTAGGGTTTATAGGGGTTGGGGTTTTGTGTCTCCCCGCATAGTCCCTCTATACTGATAGTAGGGCGTTGGGGCTTTCTGCCCCATTCTAATTATTCCGGCCCCTGTATTAGCTCCTGCAGCCAAAACACCCCGAGCCCTAACCCTAACCGTAACCCGTACGTAATGTGCTTTCTACGAATAAAGCATCCTCTATCTATCATTTGAATCATACCTCAAGGCGTAGGTGCGGCACATGTAGGGTGGTGGTTTCGGATCATGGGGGTTTCTGGCTTGAGACGGTGTAGTCTTGGGGTTAGGGGTTTAGGGTTCCGGTTTAGGGATTTTGGGCTTAGGACAAGCCTCAACACCCGAATGTAGAAGCCTGAGTCATTACCAACATTATTCCTTAGGGCTGTTGTAGTTGTAGTATCTTATACCCCAAAGTATTAAGCCCTATAAAGACGTATTCAGGCGGCTATGCGAAATCCCTCAAACCCCCGTATTCTAGAACCCTGATAGATTCATCTCCTTACACGAACCGTGGTCATACAACCCAATTCTAAATATTAAACCCCCGTTCCACTGGAACCCCCCTGACAACTAAGGTGACGGCGGTTGGCTACGACGACTTCCAGGACGACTGTGCCGGGTTCGGCTGTGAGGTTGTATCCTAGGGTTTAGGGTTTGGGATTTTAGGGTAGCCTCGCTGGATACTGTAGGGACTATAGGACTAAACATATTACACAAATAGTCCGGTGCTCTCGACGCTAGGCCAGGGTCAATGTCTGAACCAATAGCAGACACAGGAAGTCTGCAACAAAAAACACAGGAAATCTGGAACAACTCTGGAGAAGGGCTGATTAGGGCTGGTAGGCCCTATAGTTTGCTGGCAGGGCACGAGGTCATTGAGAGCCCATCCTTATGGAAGTTGGCTGAGGCTTGCGTCCATGCCCATGGTCATGGCTTGAAGAGGGTTTAGGTTGAGGGCACAGTTTGGAGTTAGGGAGGCTTCTGCCAGCAGGGCGGCAGCCTCTACCCAGGCCACACACCCCTGTGAACTCTAGTAGTGGAAATTTGAAGCCTTTGGTAATACTGAGCCCTGGACCCCGAAACTCGAAACTCCCGAAGCCCCGAACACGAACAACACTGAACCTTACAGTAAGATCCAAACCCTAATGCCCAACACCCTGTCGAGGAGTGCTTCATCGTCCGAAACAGCTGGGGCGAGGGGTGGCTCTTGTCGGAGTTTCCTTCCTGGAGAAATCCTAGTGTCCGGGGAGTCCGGTGTAGGCTTACGCACAAGGCGGGTGCCGAGCAGGGGGCTTGAGTCGAAAGCACCAGCCGCCTGCTTTTCCTTTTCATCGTGAGTTTTTCTGACCTTCAGTGATTGCCATGGGGGGATGATTGCATTTCGGACCATCCGATCTAGGGCTTGACAACTTAAGTGCTCTTGAGGGCTTAAGATTTATTCATCACGTTGCAGGTACCGGGCTAGGGAAGGTGTAATGTAGGAACCTGATCAAGAAACTTTGGGCGTTTATTAGGGTTCCTTATAATTTGAACCTTGCTATTTTGGGTTATAGGCCCAGGGTTTCTTAATCAGGTACTATAGGGGCCAAAAAAATTCGAAATATAACTATAGTATACTGGGCCCCAAGACTCTGTTCTAATTATTCAGGCCTTTTTATGGGAGTTTCCGAAAATAGGGGACCCTAATATAGAACCCTAAATAGTAGGATCCTTATTATAGGGACCCCACATAAGGTACCCCCAATTGTCGGAAACTCCCATATTAACTACTATGGGGCCTATGAGCCTATGGGTAGACGGGCCCGAAAAATAACCAGCAGTAGTCGCTTATGGTCCCTGCGTGGCCGCACTGTAGCAAACTGCAAAGTCCTGCTCTAATGATGAAGCCCCTTGCATTAGGTTAGACTCCACAGCGAAAGCCAGCCTTTGAAGGTAAGTGGCTGGGAGGTTTGGGGCTAGGAGCTGTGTTTTTTCAATCACGCAAGTTTTGGATGCATGGAACAGGGGCAGAGCAACCTTCCCGTAGATTGGCGCGTATGAGGATTCCTATGAGTTTTCGAGGTCAGCTCGAGGTGAATGCCTCAAGCCCTCAGCCCTAAACCCCAAACCCTAAACGGAGGTAGTCTTACGTATTCGTACTGGGTTCTACCTTGCCGGAACTGCCCAAACCCTACACCCTCTAAAAGCCCTGACCCATAGGCTCATGCCCTACCCTACCCCTTTTTTCGGGTACCTAGTTCTGAAGTCAAGACCTGTCTTAGAAAAAAGGTAACCCAAAAAAGGAGTAGGGTATGAGCCTCTAGGAACAAAAGCATTATGGTTCAGCTTCGAGTCGTTGGGTTCAGGATCGCACCGGAGGGTTCGGGATCGGATTCTGTTGAATTCACACCGGAATTCAACCCCCCCCACCCGTAATTGAGGAACATAGATAGGGATCTATGGTTGTGTTAGGGGGTTCTAGAATGTGTTGTTTTAGAGAGTGTTACAAGTTGCTCCATAGAGGTTCTGGCAACGGAGGAATATCATATATAAGCATATAAATATACTGTATACAAACATTGCATATATATATATATATATATATATATATATATATATATATTTACATATATATATATATATATATATACATATACATACACACATTTCTCATACTCAGGACCCTTTTTATAGCTTATGCTGCCACGGATTGCTATTGTCATCCTTTAAGTAATTGGGTATATTCATATGGGTAGTCCTCTACACTAGGTCCCCTGTCTAGGTCCCACAAGCAATAGTTACGACACCCTTCGGAAAGTGAGCCTAAGGGACCCTAATTTAGGGTTCAGGGGTTTAGGGTTCAGGGGCTTAGGGGTTTAGGGTTCAGGGGTTCAGGGCTTAGGGTTCAGAGGGTTATGGAGAACTAACTCTGGAGCCTCAAGTCTCGCCCTCCGTCGTTGCCAGGTGGGGTGACAAGGGATACTTCTACATGCCCTTCGTCCCTTGGCAAGCCCTTGATAGGGTTCAGGGTTTGGGGTTTAGGGCCCTTCGTCCCTTGGCAAGCTCTTTGTAGAGGGGGTCGGGTGTTTGTCGGTTCGGGTTCGTTTAGAGCCCCCTAAACCCTAAACACTTTGCGTTTGCTGTGTTGGAGCTTTCGGAAAGTCAACGGTCAACGGTCCGAAACTCAGACCCAAAGCCCAGGAAACATTCCGTCGTGACACGACATGCCCACGTTCAACCTTGAAGACTAAGCCCTAACCCCTAAACCCTAACCCTTAAACCCTAAACCCTAAACCGTAACCCCTAGACCCTTAAACCAAAAACGAAGTGCCAAGCAAGAGACAGGAAGCTGAGACCCCCCCAACCCCCCACACTAAAGCCTGGGCCTTCTTATGAAACAAATCCGAGACTTGGTGTCGGGTTTTGGGATTTAGGGCTTAGGGTTCCGTGCTGATTCCCAACCCCGTGATGGGCTGTACCAAGTACAACAGACCTCATTTCTCATGATCTCCTTCATAATCCACACCACGGAGTACTGGGCAACTACTGTGGGTGGATTCTGGGCTTTGGCATGAACATCCCGCTCCAGCCCTAGGGTCCAAACCATAGCCATAGTCCGTTGATCCACACCCGAAGTGCGAAACGACTACACAAGCCAGGAGTATATCTGCAATCCGGACCTCGCACACGACTTCTGGTCCATCGAGTGGGTGAAGTCCTTCGAAGATGCAGGATGCTGCAGGGTTGAAGGTCTACCAAGCATCAGCCGTTTGAGGAAGGCCCAGATGCACTGAGTCAAGTTGCAAGCGGGTATGGACGCATAATACTTTGATGCACTAACGATTTATGTCGTTTGTTGCCCTACAAACTTGATAACAGCATTCCCCAGTGGGCTCATTGAGATTCGTACTGTGCGTCCAGGGGGCAAAAGCATTCATGGGTAGAGAGGGGAGGGGGTGTTTTGGGGTTTTAAGGGCCATAAACCCTAAACTCTAAACCTGGAACTGGAATCTTCTTCATTGCCATGCTCGAGCCTTCCGCGGGGAGTTCGAAGCTCAAGGGGGGCGCATTGAAATTCTGGGCGTTCACTTCGATGGCATCAGTGCCCATTCTGAGGGTGTGGGGTTTCAGGATTTGGGGTTTAGGGTTTTAGTGTTGAGTGTTGGGCTTAGTTTGGAGGGGCCGCAAGTGAACCCTAAAACCTACACCCAAACTTTCTTGTAAACTTCCAGAATTTAGACCTTGAAACTCTGAACCCTACCCTGAGCCCCTAAACCCTTTAAAACCCTAAGCCCTAAACCCTTTAAAACCCTAAGCCCTAAACCCTAAACTCCAAACTCTCAACCCTTTAAAACCCTAAGCCCTAAACCCTAAACCCTATACCCTAAGCCCTGAGCCCTAAACCCTAAACCCTAACCCTTTGGCTCAGCTACAGGACCGCTTTAAGCGGGGCCTGGGCACGAAGCGGCTGAGCTGAAGCGGCCACTTGTCCACTTCGTGGAGAGGGGGAAAACCCTGAGCTCGAAGCCCAAAGCCTTTGCATGTTATAGTGTAGTATATCATAAGGGTTTTGGGTCTAGGGTTTAGGATGGTTTAGGTAATAGTACATTGTATGCCAGAATGTTTAGGTACATTGAGGTATATTTTCGTATCATAGCCCTAAGCTCTTCAGTAGACTCTTGAACCCCGTCGTCAAGATGTATTGGCACGTAGCAAGTCAAGGTGCCAACAAGGTTGGTGTTGAACTCCCCATGGTCGTTGAAGTAATCTAGGGGTCGGAAGAATCACCAATAACATGTCCTTATCGTTCCTAGAAAACATTACATGCTGCAGCAGTTTGCCCGCAAAAACCTCGTCAGAACTTCTACAGCTCGTAGTCAGTTACTGGCGGTGTGAGTAACCCCGAGCACAGAACACTACATGACCTAGGATAGAGCATGCTTGCCATGCAGACCTAAACCTAAACTGAAAACCCCTCTTCTACTCTGAGAACCCCTAGCTTTGTTGCCTGCGTAGAAGTGCTCGGCTTGGTCCAAATCGACACAAGTTGTTTGGGCCGCCGCTCGGCGAAACAGCCGGAGCAGGGTGCCGACACAGGGAGTTGGATGCTGCACTGGATCGCAAAGGGCGCGGTGATAAGCAGGGTAATCAATTGTAATCCATTGGCGTTACCTTTAACTAGGATGCCCAGTAGTACCCTTATTCCCTTTTTGTAGTCCTATAGGTTCCTTATAAAGTTACCCAATACCAAAAAGGGAGCCCATTTTTTCCTAGGTTACTGGGCATCCTAGTTAGCTTGTTGAGGTAGATCCCGCAATATCATCTCAAAAGGCTTCCCTGTAGTTCCTCGACAACTCGGCGAGTAGGGATTCGGAAGCATTCGAAAGCCGTTCCGCTATTGCTGATGGACAAAAATTCCTGCATTCCGATAGCCTCTGTACCTAAGTTCCACAGTATAGGGTCATGCTTACGAGAACGCAGGGTTTTTGCATGCGTTTACCAGAAAAATCCGAAAGTATTTCGACCCCACCGCACTACCAGGAGTCGCTGCAGGAATAGTCTAAAAAAGTAGCAAAATCGCAGCTGCAGCCGGTGGAGCAATAAGAATCGACACGAGCAGCAGTGCTGCTACACGTTGGTCACCAGTCAGGTTGTCGCAGTTGCGGCAAATCAGACATCATGAGATTAGCTGTACGTATACATGTGTCTGCACGTGTCGGTATGTAATGTAGTAATGCAATGTAATGGTAATGTGCGCATGCATGCACAGAGTTTAGTAGATAGGCAATCAGGTAGTGAGGGAGGTAGATGTCGGTCATGTAGGTAGGTAGGTACATAGATAGGTAGACAGGCAGGCAGGGAGGTAGGTGGGTAGGTTCGCAGGTTAGCAGGTCGGTAGGTCGGTAGATCCACAGTACATGTTGTATCAGCTCAACGGACGTCACTGGAACCTGTGCTTGCTTCAACCGTTGCTGATCCCAGCCTAGCAGAACATCACGCCGTCCTCTTTCCCGGACTCCTTTTTCTGCTGCTTGGCTGGCCGTTTCACATGAGGGCATTGGAGGCCTAGGAGCAATGCAAGGCCCGCGGCCCAACCCTAAATCAAAAGCCTCACGAAGGCTTGCTGTCGTAGACGGGTAGTAGTTACCGGGTAGAGTAGTAGCAGCCTGAAATTCATGCTCTGGCGGCCGTGTTGCTTCGAGCTTTATGTGGGTGTACGGTGTCGACTTACATAGCAACTTCCGTCTTCCAGCGTCCAAGCCCGGAATCCTCGGCCCCCTTGACTCATTGACCCCGAACCATTGAACCTTAACCACAAGACGTTGCAGGCCTCGACCCGATGCTGGATCGATCATATTGCTACTACTGCCAGTATTATGATTAGCACCATTATTATGACTATTATGATGATGATGATGATTATTATTATTACTATTATTATTATTGATTATTATTATTACTGTTATTTTTAATTATTATTATTATTATTATTATTATTATTACCATTACTACTATTATTATTGCCTGAATTCATGAAAAGAGCCCATGGTTTCGCCGAGGTTCGCCAAGATGGGCAACTGCAACGCGAGCAGCGTGAGCTCCAGCAGCGAGCTGCAGGTCGGAGCGGCGCAGAGGCATCCGAGCCTCATGTCCCTGCCCATGCGCACCTCGCATGCGCTCTGGTGCTTAGGAAAGGGACTTCGATCGAAGCATGTGGCTTTGGTCATGTCTAGAAGAAGAAGAAGAAGAAGGGGTGAGGCATAGGGAAGAGCACTGCGCTTGAATGCGGCTGTAGCTACCTGAAGTCTAGCTGAAGAAGGAGTTTGCAAGAGCCCAGGAACCAACATGAAGTTCGGGTGGAGACCGGACATGCCGGACCACCGTGACCTCCGCGTAACCTTTGACAAGGTTGATGCGCCGAGCCACATCACGAAGAAGTCCGAGGGAGACGGGGTCCTGAGAGCAAGTGTTTGGCTTTAGTTTAGAAATGCTCGTCGGCTTGAGATTGTGTTACCTGCATCACCATCTTGCGTCTTTGTTCGAGGAGAGAAGGAAATCGTTGACCTGCGACCCATGAACGGTGGCTTTCCCATCTTCGATCAGGGACATCTCGGCAGCTGCACGGCAAATGCCTTGGCAGCAGCCTTCCACTTCACCCTCCACAAGATGCAGGTGGAAAACCACAAGGATTTCGCAGACTTCACCCCCAGCCGACTGTTCATCTACTACAATGAACGCCTCGTCGAGGGCAGCGTGAACCAGGACGCTGGGGCGATGATTCGTGACGGCATCAAGACGATGTCCAAGGTCGGGGTGTGCCCGGAGAGTATCTGGAAGTACGATGATGGACCGGATTTCTTCAAGCAACAGCCAGACGACAAGTCTTACGAGCTTGCGCAGAAGTGCAGGGTTATGGGCTATGCTCGTGTCGCGCAAGATCTGAGCCAGTTCAAGGCATGCCTCAAGAACGGCTACCCCTTCGTCTTTGGCTTTGCCGTCTTGTCAAGCTTCCAGACAGCGGAGGTTGCCAGGACCGGCAAGATGGTGATGCCCCAGGCAACCGACCAGCAGCTGGGCGGCCATGCCGTGTGCGCCGTGGGCTACGACGACTTCCAGCAGTGCTTCATTGTCCGCAACTCTTGGGGCGAAGCGTGTCTCGTCCACAAGTGTTGTTGCTGTTTATCGGTCGGTCGTGCTGTCAGGCACTCCGGTGATTTAGGGGCAATTTTGGGACGGATTTGACATGATTTGAGGTGACAGCTGTGTTTGTCTAGTCATTTTTGCAGAGGTGGGGCGACAAGGGCTACTTCTACATGCCCTACGAGTACATGTGCCATCCGGCGCTTGCCTCTGACTTCTGGGCCATCAACTGGGTTGAGGGCTTCAAGAACACCAGCAGCATCTTAGAGAGTGGCAAGCTGCAGATTGGAGGGGCGCCCAGACATCCAAACGTTGTGTCCCTGCCCATGCGCACAAACATGAAGTTCGGCTGGCGGCCAGACATGCCAGACCATCGCGACCTCCATGTGACCTTTGGCAAGGTTGATGCTCCCAGCCACATCAAGAAGAAGGCCGAGGGAAGCCTGACCCTGATGTCAGGAGCACTTTGTTGTGTAGCACACACTTGTTTGTGCGAAGTGACAACTTCATATCTCACTTAAACACCGAATCGGTCAGGGGATTGACTCACCGATTCATGTCGAATGATTGTATACTCCGTGGCCATTTTGGCGAAAGCTGTTACAGCTTGAGTGAAATTTTGTTTCAGTCCCCTCGGATCACTCCTCGGTCATAGCCGCCCGGGCGGCCAGTACCCCGAGCACTACTACGACCGCTGCTGGCGGCCAGTACCTCGAGCACTACGGCTTCTCTGTCAGTTATTGACAGTCTGAAGGAATCGCTCGAGGAATTCAGCCGCGAGCAAGTTCTCGAAGATTTTCAAGTCGAGAAACCCGAGGATGTGACGTGGGGAGCTTGGAACAAGCGACAATCCCGACAGATACGAAAGGCACTCGATCATATCGCCCAGTGTCAGACGGCGACAACATTGTCAATCTTGCGGCGACTTTGTTGAAACCGCCCAACCTCGAGGCCTTCCTGTACCTGCACATCACCAACCGCGACGAGTCCGCGGAGCCGCTGACGGTGCCGTTCGAGATCGTCGAGGCTTCCCTACACCCCGACTCCGATCATGCACCCCTACCAGCTGACACCGACGCTGCTCTTCTTGTGCATGAGACCGATCTGCATAATCAGCATTTGGCAGACATTTTTCGTGATGATTTCGGCATGGAATTACATACTCCCGAACCCGCTGCCTCTAAAGCTCGAAAGCGGAACTTCGAAGGGCATCTCAAGCCCACTACTTCGATTACCATCGATTTGGACTAGCCAATTCGTAGCCATGGCACGTACCCGAGCCGACTCATGGTTCGATTTTCTCTGCGAGGGCACGTTGGTGAAGATGACGGCCCCTGTTCCAGAGTCGATGCTTAACGAGTACCCCGAAGTAGTCAGCGACACGGCCCAAGTCCCCATCTCCGAGATACGACGACAGCTTTGTCCCCGCCTTCTCGAGAAGAAGAACTGTAACATGGCCAATTGTGGTTTTCTTCACCCCGATTTCCTCAACAAACAGTGGGTAGTGCCCAACCTCATATGCCACAAATGGTTCCAGGGATGCTGCGAGTACCACAATACGTGCTGGAATCAACATGGCCACACGTTCGACGAAGCTATGCGACAGGCTTTCGTAGTACAGCGACAGAATCGTCGAGGTGAACCACCTTACCATTACTCGTCGAAGAACGGAATCATCGAGCAGGTCAACCGAGCACAGGCTCGTGAGTGGATCATGGACTCGATGACCACTTTCCGTTCCGCCGAGATGCGCAAGTTCAACTTTGGCACAAACTTCCTTCGGTACTACGACTACGAATCGTGGGATAAATCTGATGTTGCCCAACAACTACGACAAGAAATCGCGGATGGCCTGCATCGTCGAGGACGCTCTCCCCGTAGAGTTCGCGAGGAATCGAGACCTGGGGACAACACCCCACTCCGACACGGGGAGCGATTTTCCCGACTTCGAGACCCCGATGGCCCCCTTCAGCGGCTCCCTCGTCAGCCCCTTCTACAGCAGCCCCATCGACAGCACCTCCGGCAGCGTTCCCATCGGCGGCACCTTCGACTACGCCGACTCCGCCGACACCAAGGAGAACTTTCTTCCAGGTCAGCACGGATACGGACTCCGATGCACCCAGCTTCGGCCGTGAACCCCGAACTGCTTTCCGCCACGGCGATGGAGCAGCCAGGGGATCACAACGACCGCTTTCTCCGGCGAGATTCCCGAAGAGATCCCCGTCACCGGCGAAGAGATGGCTCGACTCTAAGACCCCGGTGATCGTCGAAATCCCGGATGAGATCGCCGCTTCGACACCAGCCACGACTCCGGCGGCCCCACCGACTACCACGACACCGCAGACGAGGCCGAGGTCGCCAGATCCTTGGCACGAGGACGATGATTCCGCGACACCACCACCGACTCCTCCGACCGTGGTTACTACAGCCAACCCTGCGACATCGATGAACCCAAGGAGCTCTGGGCCGGTGGCCAATTCCGCGAGTGAATCCGAGTGGATCAACCCATCCTTTGGGGCTGCCGCTTCTTCGACTCTCGTGAGCACTAAGACCAAGGCCATGCCCAAACGACCACACCCCGACGCCGACAGCTCCGCGGGGTTTGGAAAGGTCGTGCCTCCGAGATTCTCCGTCCACCCTGCTGTGGACTTGACACGAAATGACCCGAGGCAAGTCTTACGGCCAGATACCAACGAGTCGGGCGGCCTCTTCCTCGACTATCACGACCTCCTTGGGGAATCCTTACACGAGTGTACCGGTCGCGGTTCAGCCACAACCACCACGACAGTCATGCCTCGAGAGATTCCGAGTGCAGTGGCGCGACTCGCAGGTGGTGGAGAAGGGGCGCACTTCGATCGACGATGTCCGATCCAATGCACCGTCATCACACGAGCCAGTGTTTGGCTTTCAAACACTGCGCCACTTCGACAACTTCCCGATGATGTCGGCGAATTTGCAAGCGATGACGCCGGTGGGTGGCCACAATGTCGCGATGTTGCCACCTGGCAATCACCCCTACTCCTCCTTCGCCTTCGACACTCCATGGGAGATCACATACGATGGCATCATCTACATCGAACAGGTACTCCGATGCCCTACTTTCGGGAGCTACCTCACCCAATACGGCCTTTACATCGACCTCCCGATCCACACCCCGCAAGACGACGTACTGCAGGAACGGGTGTTGCTCCTGGGTGTCCCGAATAACTTCGTGGAACCCCGGACTACCTTGATCTACTCGATGGTGTGGCACAGCATCACCGCCTCTCTCTCCGACCTGAACCATACTTCGGTGGAAGATCGGATGAACCGACTCCGAATTTGGTGCCACACGGCGAGGAATCTCAACACCTTCGCGGCGCAGATGCCATACTTCGAGCCCATGCAGACCTTCTTTCGGGAGCAGGCCTCGGCGATCCTTTCATGCACTTCGAATATGCTCTCACCGGCGATGCGAAGTGCCTTCGCCCAACACGAGCGAATGCGATCGATGATCGCCGCGGAGCCGCCGGCTTTCATCCTGCGATTCCGCGAGAATGCGTGAGCCTTTACACGAGGCCTACCCGACCTTTAGGTCTCACGGTCGCCCCGTTTCCGCCTCGGCGATGTACGGGTGTTTCCGGGTCAGTGACCGTTTCGGTAGAAGGGGACTTCCGCCTCGGCGATGCGTCCACCTGACCCGTAGGTCTCAACCCCCCGAATGACTCGTTACATACGACGACAAGACCAAATGTGCTTGCCTGTAGGACATGTTACTCGGTTGCATCAGGCTCTACTAGTTGTAGTGGGGCCTGCTCTCTCCTTGGAGATTGCTTGGCTTCCGTAGACTTCGACCTCTCAAGCTCGACTCGTGTTACCCGAACCTCCCGATCCACCCGAAGTGATGGCACACTCTCGCCAGTCCCCGATTGAGTCGGATCCGATTGAACAGTTCCCCGAGACATCGGCGACTCAGCTCGATCCCATCGAGCAGTTTTCCCAAATGCCCGGCAGCAGCTCCGGAGCAGTTTTGCCGGCCGCTCGATACCTCGAGGGAGTCCACCCGGACACCGACGAGGGCCGAGCACTGAAATTACAACGAAGGCTCTACGATGACCATCACACCCAGGGAGCCTTGGAGGTCATCGCTTTCAGACGAGCCTCCGAACAGCTCGCGATGTCATCACTACGAAAGCAGTTCCCGAACTCGACAGACTCCGAGCTGGCGGCGATTTGGCGCCGACAACTTACCGGCGAGGAGGTCGACGAGAACGGCATGCCCATCGAGCTCATTGGTCGCGATGGGACATCGATCGAAGATCACCACAAACGCGATGTCGACCGAGTCGAGATGTACCTCAAGTACTTCAGCACTCCGGCCAACGACAAGCTCCACGATGGATCCATCGATTGCACCTTTTGTGGTCTGCTGTTTCCGCCTTACTATCTCCTCTCGGTTAACCCCGACGGCCAGGACGACTGGCGCAACATCCACTACAGGTGTTGCTACCAGTGCGCAACCGGGGCCAACGAGGACTTCGTGTGGTACGCCGAGAACTCCGACTTGTCACCGGCCAAGATAGGACTACGAGGCAACCTTCGAGACCTTCCCTATAACCACAAGGACCGTCGACAGCTCTACGATCGCGACGACAACCACGAAGTCAAGCCGCCTGGGTGGCACATCGCGATCGAGCGAACGCATGGATTCTACTGCAAGGTCTTCTTCGACAACTACTGGGATACCGCGAAGTGTCGTTGGGTTCGGAAGCCGACATTCGTCCGCAAGAACTCGACCCGCTACGACACGATCAGCATCCCCGACTGGTACACGATTTGCCAGAAGGTCAACTCCGTGCGCAAGCAGATCAACCTCGAGACCTCGAGGAAGCGAGCCGCTTCGTGGAAGCAAATGTGCGAGGACATCGAACGCGAAAGGCCTGGCGACAGCAAGTCGAACATTCGACGCGAGGTACGAAGTCGAATACTACGACTCACCGACATTTTCGTCGCGGACCTCGCCAAGCTTGACTCCGACCAGAAGCAGCGAGTGTTCCAAGCCTTCGCCCAGTGGGAGGTCACGACCGTCGCTCGATCCATCGACCCGAACTGGAACGCCGATGAGTTCTGGAACATGGTTACCGCCGAGGCCCCACTCACCGATTGGTTGTTTCGTGTCTCCGACAGCATCGACCAACACTTCGTCTGTCGCTCGAAGGATTGCACCGCGGTGATACACAATCACCATTGGCTCCGACAGATCTCGTGGGACTACTCGATTTCCTCGCAACACGGTCGGTACTCTTGCCCGCGATGTTTGACCGCGTATAGACCTTGGGCACTTCGAAACAACGCGGCATCCACGAATGCACCGACCTTTGTGCCCGCCCAGAAGGCTCTGATCATCAACGGTGACGGCACCACCCTCGAAGTCGATGCCACGGTTCCAGTCCCGACTGGACAACGACTCACCTCCGACGGCGGCGACTACATGCTCTATCTCATGGAGTGGGAGCGCAAAGACGACGACGCCTTGATTGGCCGGCTCAAACAGATCATGAGCGGCATCCGACGAGACCTCGGAGACGACGATATCCGCGATAAACTCGCGGGGGCCCTCCGCGACGAGCAGATGAAGCACCAGAAGCTCGATTACTTCGAGTCGGTTACCTGGTCCAGTCACAACCTCCTCGAGATCTCCAATCGCAACTCGACCACAACGAAGAAGTATCGGCTGGATCTACTGCCAACTGCCTCGCATCCCGCCAAGCCCTTCGACGAGACCCTCAACACCAAGGCACACTTCGAGTCCTATGACATCAACTCGGCCCTCGCCGATCCCCCGACCTACCAATTCGCCACATACCACTATGACGCCGACGACACCATCATCATGACCCAGGACGACTTCCTCCGGTTCATGAGTCTCGCATACACACGATTGCGTCTGGGACAATATATGGTCGGCGACTTGTCCTTTACCCACGTGGACACCGATCACCTGGAGTTGCTCAAGGGCCGTCGACGAGACGCACAGGCGGCACAGTAGCCGCGACATCGACCCACACGGGAAACAGACACTATTCCGCCTCGGCGACGTTAGTGTTCTGATACCCGACAGTGTCGACTCGGGTTATTCACCCGACTTATCGCACCGCGCTGGTGCCGCTTCGACAACCCGTCCTCTTCGGTTTCGCTTTCCGCCTCGGCGACGTGCGATACTGGAAGGGACGCGGCTCTGTACATTTCGAAGCTTGTAACCCGATCCCCCAGCTCAAAGCTCGAGGACTCTCGATTGGCACATCGATGACAAAACAAATGCCGAGCTCTTGCACAATAAGACTTTCCTGTTATTGCTCTCTTACGCCTCACGTCTAAGAGTTTCCACAGCTCTGTGGATCCCGTGGCCCGAAACTACCAGCGATTTAGCCCACGGTTCCCGAACCTTGCCCGAAGCCCCACCTCATGTCGTTCGCAGATGTGCTTGCGCTCCTGCGATCACACGACTTGACCGCTTTGGCACCCGAGTTGGCCAAACGCGGGATCAATACACCCGAGAAACTCCGAGGAACATCCGAAAATGTCCTCGTGGAGATTGCCCCAAGCCGACTTGACCTAGACAGACTACTGTCGGCACTCGATCGCAGACCGATGCCACGCGAAGTCGTGCCGGTGCGGAGACGAGATTTACCTCGGTGTAACCCTTCATCCCGAGGTTCCTTAGCCAGGGCACTCGAAGCAGCCAAACCAGAACAACGAAGAGCTTCCTTGGAGGACCTCCAGACTAATACCTACGCGATGACGACACAGAAGTCTCGAGATTCGAGGTGGAAGCTTTGGACTGCTCTCGCCGATGCGTGGGATCTCGATCCGTTGCCACTCTCGGTGCGACTGGTTGACGCGATCGGTGCCAGTTTGCGATCTGGAGGTTACAAGTCCGCGAAGCAGATCTTCAGCCAAGCCCGACAAGAGCACGTGGCACAGACTTGTACCTCGGTGCCACCCGAAGTCTGCCTCAAGATGCAACAAGTCGAAAGGGCCGTCGAACGGGGACGAGGACCTGCTAAACTCAAGGACTCCTTCGTCGTCGAGGACATTGCACGACTACCAGTACGACCCGCAGACGAAGACTTCGATGGTCCTCATCCATGGGCACGACGACTACGACATCGAGTGGACATGGTCATCATCTGCTGCTGGTGGCTACTGCGAGGCATCGAGGCAGCTTCGGTGACTTTCGGCCAGGCGTGGGTGGAGATCACACACGCCGGACGCACCGCGTTCATCACCCTACCATGCACGAAGACGGACATCGTGGGTTTGTGCGTGACCAGATCACACCCATGCTGCTGTTCGACCTCTCCACGACTATGCCCCTTTCACGCACTACAACGACATCTTGACCTTCTACAATCACTAGGATGCTCTCGAGACGGCCCCCTCTTTCCTGGCACGGACGGACAACCACTTGATCATCATCAGACCATCGACATCTTTCGCTCTGTGATCTCTGCTACTGGGACCTCGATGACTCGCATGGGACCGAACGGAGCCTTACTCGATCGGTTCTGCGAGCATGTCTGTCGAGTATCTGGCTCTCAGATGCTCACACGACGAGGTTTCCCACTGGACACCGTTCAACTGATAGGTCGATGGGGCAGTGATGCTATCAAAGTTTATGTGCAAGAGTCCCCCTTGCACCGAGGCGATGAGTTCCACAGGCCCGAGACCCCGAACAAGCCCGAACAAGTCCGTGAGATGGTCGCACAATACCTCGAGACTCTCCGTACCAAATTCTGGGTTGTGAACTCCTTAACTAAGGTTGTGCACTTGCCGGGAATCTCCGAATCATCCTGCGATAACGCACATTGGCACACAATTTGCGGATGGCCATACGGCTTTGCACCGCATCGCCGCGAGTATCGCGAACCATCAGGCCCGAAATGCAAACGATGTTTCAGATTACGCGAGGCACAAGCCTTCGCCGACGCACAGCCCGATGAGGATGAGGACTGATGGCCGACTGACTTCCGCCTCGGCGATGTGTCATCGGCTTCGTCCCGATCATCCGAATGCAAAAAGCTCGATGCAGACCTCATGTCACCTCGAGTTGCCACCGAAGACATGTCACGTCAGCCTGACCTTTCATAAGAGCAATTTCTGCCCGAGTCCAAATCTCTCGACGAACATGAGCAATCCACTTCAGGACGCGGCCGACTTAGCGGGCATCGACCTGACTACAGACGTTGTAGCCCGATACTTGGCCAAACTCGGCTTGAGGTCTCATGCGACCATCGGCACGTACCTCAAGGATGACGCGAGCATCAAAGATGTGATCACGAAGCTTAGGGCGGGCGCCAAGGCGGGGGGCGTGGAGTTCAAGCTCGGAGATGACACCGACGAAGACGCCCTCACCGCCCAGTGGATGGTACTCACTCAGTCTGCACGACTCGCTTACCATGCTGCTACAACAACTCCGACACCTTCAGCTTCCCCGACCTTGCCGACCACTACTACTTCGTCCCACACCGACAAAGACGTCGTCCCCAAGACTCTCCCGACGGGTGTCTACAACAAACTGGTCGAGGATTACAATAGCATCACCGTGGACGGCGAACGACGACAGTTCCCCGAGAAGAATCTAGTCGGGGCGGAGAAAGTACTCGCTCGGATGTATCACGAGCACCATACATCGAAGATGTACACCGCCACAGCACTTGGCGAGATAGTGTCACAAAGGATCTGGACTAGCTTCGACACGATCAACTCGGCCAGGAAGAAGGATACGCACGAGAAGAAACTGGTCCTCGACGAACGCAATAACATCACCGAGAAGTCACACGATGAGTGGGATGTGCGAGGACAATGGATGCTTATAGACGCGATTGAGGCAATCCGATGGGCCTGGATCCTCATTAAGTATGCCTCCGAGACGGTCGTCAACAAATACGTCGATTGGTTCATTCGTCTCGTACGCAAACATTCACAACGCATTAACAACGTGAAAAGCCTTTGGGAAGAATTCTCTTGGGACATCGCCATGCGCATGCGATCTAACGAGACCTTCCAAGCGATCACCGACGACCTCATCAACGACCTCACCAGAGTCAACGACGTTATACAACAACCGCTGTCGAAGAAGCAGCGATTCGGCAAAGGCGCCGAACAAACCCCGAAAGGGAAAGGAAAAGGATATCAGCAGAAGTGGTCACCTCCAGGACAAGGACGGCGATATCGACAACCCTGGTCCAATCCGACCACACAATGGCGCTCATGGCAACCTTCGACACCTACGTGGACTACACAGGCCATGTCTTCTTGGCAAGCCACCCCGACACAAGCATGGACATCTCCTACGACGCCGACTTTCTTTACTCCGACACCATCACCGACCCTGCCACTGAACCCGGCTCCTCATGTATCTCAAACACGACCTCCTTGGAACGCGAAGGGAGACAAAGGCTCGAAAGGCGCCGGCAAGAAGGGCAAAGCCGGTAAGTCCGGCAAGAAATAGGGACAGCACGGCCCAGGGTCTGCCGACCCTGGAGCCGACCATCGACCGACAGAGTTACACGACCGAACTTGTACATTGTGCTACGAGCTGGTCGGCACCTTACCGGTGGTGCACCTGTCCTTCTTCGATGGTATCGGGATTGCCTCCGAAGCACTACGACGAATCAATGGGCACATCCTCCTGACCCTTTCTTGGGAGATCGACCTCGAATGTGCACAGTTTACCTCACAACACTTCGGATCCATACAAATGGGGGACGTGACACAGTTCGACATCGAGTCCGTCGCGGAGCACATCGATGCTGCTACTCTCCATCAACAATACATAATGGTGATAACCGCTGGACCACCTTGCCCCGATTTTTCGAACTTGCGTCACCGACCCCCAGGCTCCGAGGGCACATCGGGTTGGCTTTTCAGTCACATGGTGGGCATCGAACACCAACTCCGGAAACGCTTCACTGGCATCGCCATTGAAACGATCTTCGAGAACGTGGTCCCTCACCCGGATGTTCACGACAACTTGCTTGAGCTCACATCGCCACTGAGTATGGACCCCATAGTCGTCGATGCAGCCGACGCCGGAATCATGCACCGGAAGCGGCTGTGGTGGACATCGATCCCTTGGAACATCATCGAAGAACGCCTTCCACGACTCACACCTTGGTCCTTGGACTGGAAACTCGAGGGAAAATGGCACCGACTCCACAACCCGATCGCTAAGGAATTGCAGACACACATCAAGACGAAGGACTACTCCCTTCCCCCATGCCTCCATAGCGACAAGAAACTTTTCCATTGCTTGACTACACCATCAACATCGACTACGGGCCGAGATCCGCCTACACATCTCCGAGATCGCTCGACTTCACATGACGCGTGGCAACGATGGGAACAGGACAATCGTCGATACCCTGTGTGGCAGTACGAGGAGCAGTTCTTGGTGACACTACCCGATGGCACATGGTCTACCGCACCCGCCACACTTCGAGAACAACTTCAGGGTCTACCGCTGGACTACACCGCCACACTCGCCCAGGGCGACGAAACCAAACGATGCGTTGCTTTGGGCAACTCTTGGCATCTTCCCACGGCAGTTTGGATCATGTTCCTGCTGCTTCTCGGGACCGTCAACGCGACCATCCCCGACACACCACGATCTTCGGCTCTCCAACAGATTACTGCCTTGTGGCTACACCACAAAGTCCCTTTCGGTCCTCCTCCACGTTCCACGACACACAACTACATGCCTCAGTTCTCCTGGACAGAACACCTCGATTGGGCACTTCATCGCGATACACACTTGGCCCCGAAGACGCTGGATCCTACCCTCGAGTGGTGCTTACAACATCGACATGTGTTTCACCCACTCGTAGATTTCCAGAAAGCGATCATCGCCGACATCCGCGAGCTCGTCGAAGACATGGAGGATCACACCATGGCCTGGTATCACACACTCCCAGAACACGTACAACGAGCATATCGACACAAGGATTCAGTCACACAGATCCCAGTACTCGTTCACTTACTACGACTGATCCAATACCCACAAACAGAGCTGATATATCGCGAACTCTCCGAAGGTTTCCCCTTGATGGGCAAATTGACCCCAGGCATCAACTGGCACGTTCGACAGGACCTTAAATATCTCGAACCCACACCGATCGACGAGTTTGGTGACAAGAACCGACAGTACATCCACGACAAGATCGAGAAGAATTCCGTCGACGAACATTGGGAACTGATGCTGGATGAAATCCTGGCCGAAGTCGACATGGGACGCATGAACGGACCGTATCAAGCCCCCGACTGGTGGCCCCGTGCTGCCACGGTACCACCAAAGGGAAACATCGAACCCTGTTACCACTACCACACTCCGATCCCTACATCGCCATGGCTTTCAGCATCGAACAGACCGGCAGCGACGGCAACAACAAAGTCCGACGAGGCGAGGATTGGCGCCGGAGTGGCCACAATGCGACCTGCACCATGCACGACCAACCGTACCATCACACACCCGACCACTTTATTTCCTTGGGACTCGCTACACTCCGAACCGATCACTCGAAACCCTTGTCTGTTTGGGGACATGACCACGACGGGGCTTATCGCCAACTTCCACTTCGTGATCCTCGAGAAGCCTATGTGATGTTGTTGACCCCGGACGGCCCAACGCTGTGGAGCCACAATGTCCTTCTTTTCGGATCGGCCGCAAGTGTCTGGTCTTACAATCGATTCGGCGACATTCTCGTGGCCTGCAGCCGAACGATGATCTTGTCTCCGGCCATGCACTACGTCGACGACTACGGATCCATGGAAGACTCCGACCTCGCCAAAGGCAGCTTCGAGTCCTTCGAGGAGTACAACGGATGTCTCCAGATATCGATGAAGCCCAGTAAACGTCAACCACCGCAAACAGCACATCGTATACAAGGAGTCATCGTTTCATCCGACGACAACAACTTGGTCCTCACACCTTGTCCAAAGAGAGTCGAAAACATGTGTAGACAAATCGACACACACCTGACTACTTCGTCACTGGCCCCCGAGCAAGCCAGGAAGATGGCCGGGAAGTGCAACTTCCTGACTGGGAGACTATTTGGCAAGGTGGGTCGAGCGGCCCTGAAGGCACTTTATTCTCGAGCTCACTCCTATTCACATGCCCTCGACAAGCCCACACGCTCATCACTACTCGCCCTCAAGGACATCATACAGCACTGCCGACCAATGACGATACCACGCACACCGACCAAGCCGACATACAGCGTCATCTATACGGACGCATACTTCCGGCTTGGCTCCACCATCTACAAGCCGGGAGACAGCGACATCCCTAATTGGGACTCAAAGTCGACGTCCGACATCGAAAACGGCTGGGCGGCGGTTTGCTTCCACCACGGTGACGTGCGAACCGCCGCCTACTTCCAGGGTCGTCTTCCTTCACTACTTGTTCGACAGTTTGCCTCCGACCAGGCCTTCATCTACCTTCTCGAAGCATGGGTAGCGATACTGGCACCGTTGGTCTTCGAACCGTGGCTGGGTCAGTTCTACGTTCAATGCTGTGACAACGAAGCCTCCCGACACGCCCTACTCAAGGGCGTCGGCAAACATCAACCTTTGAATTGCCTCATTGCGGCACATTGGACTTGGCACAATCGACGCAGTATTGCACATCGACTTGAGCGGGTACCCACCAAGGCGAACATCTCCGACGGGATCAGCCGCTTTGAGAACGTTCCGGAGTCTGAGAGCTGGACTAAACTCGATTTGCCTCTTAATGCACTGACGAGTAGAGCTGCGAAGATCATAGGAGATATCCATTTTGCTTCCTCGACGGGTTTTTCCGACTTACCCGAAATTCACCGATTGCACGACCATTTGCTTTCGATGTTACGCTAATGTTCTTTCGAGTGGCGTTCGCCTGCGATGGGAGGACGCGACCACACTCGTTGGGAACCAGTCGGTCCTCCCAGCGGAAGGAAAGATCAACACCGATCTGTAAGATCGACTACTTCGATCTGTAAGATCGAAGCGCAGACTTAACGCCACCGAAGCGGAAGCAGTTGGAAAACACCTCCGCTTCAGCCAGGGAATCATGGCCTTTGTGTGAGAATTTCGTTGTCGTGTAGCACACACTTGTTTGTGCGAAGTGACAACTTCATATCTCACTTAAACACCGAATCGGTCAGGGG